>PVKA01003004.1:0-115889 GCA_004027165.1 Ctenomys sociabilis
TCAAGGACTCCAGTCACTTCGGTGAGCCCTGGAAGCCCACCAGAGAGGATGAGCAGGAGCTCCTCCTGCCAGGAGGCAGCAGGATTCATGGGGACCAAGTGGCGTGGTCTTCCCTGCCGTGCTTTCTTCTGTGCCGAGAGCAGCACAGTTTGTCACTGCATGAACATATGGGACAGCCTGGGACACAGTGTAGCCTCCCTCAGTCAGGAAAAACCTGGCTCCAACTTCAGAGGATTGTTTTTTTAAGGCCCAAGCCCCTGGCCCAGGGATCAGCCTGCTGGTATTGCCACATGCTGACACGGTGAAGTGACAGTGGGTAGTTCAGGTTTGGCAGAGACTGTGGACTGTCTGTTATGTGCAGCAGTCAGGACCAGCAGGAGTTTTAGGAAACACCATGGAAACTGCTGTGTGTCCATGCGGCCTGACTGGATGACACCTGCAGACCTCTTCTGCTTTAACTCCTTTGAGAACATAGGCATGCATGCACACACACATACACACACCCATGTTTGTGCACAGAGACACACAGTGCACATATGTGTACTAATGTGCACACACACATGTCCATACACATGACTATGAACAGACTCATGCTCCCAGCAATGCCTGAAGACCCGCTTGTCCTGACTACCTCAGCAACGAGGTAGTCTTGCAGGATGTCCTAAGGCTGTCATTGCTCCCATTTCTGTCTTTTCCTTTCTCCTCGGCAAATGCTAGTTTCCTGAGTATACTGGGTGATTCTACAGACCGGTTAGGACAAAGGAACCTTTTGTGCTGGGTCAGCTGCTAAATGAATATCTCTGAAGACTACCCATGATTACCACCCATCCCTGTGGGGCATTTGTGAAGATTAAGCTACATGATGGGAATAAAAGCCAATGGAGATATAGGACAATGCTGAGGTTTTGTGACCCTGCTAGAGGAAGCCAGGGCTCCCAACAAGTGTCAGCAGCACACTGAGTCCCAAGTGAAGTGGGCTGAATGTCTGAGGACAATCCCTTACACCTGCCCACATAGGGGAGATGCAAGGCCTCCTTGTCCAGGGAGTAAGATAATTCTGCCACCCCATCGATGCCTGGAGGTTTGTGAGGCACAGCCTCCCTCCTCAGAGCTGCCCTCTTTGTAACTGGGGAAGCCTCAGATTTTCTGTCTGACACAGATCAGCCTCCTCTATGTCCTCATAACCCCACACTTGGCTTTTGAAACCCCTGCACACTCAGCAACATTGGCTCCCTGTTCCAGGATGCTTATTTTCTCACATAGTCTTCACCCCCCTCCCCCCCCCGCTTTCCTTTCCTGTTCTATTGGGGCCTTCTAAGTGAGCGGCTGTCCTATCAGAAGTCAGCAGACTAATCGCTCTGGTGCATCTTCTGGATCAATCTCAATGCCCCATCAAGGAGCACTGAAAGTGTTTCTAACCTTGTCATTCAGTGCTGTGGAAGATTCATGGAGGCCAGCTTCCACTGAGTACTGGTGGGGCTTCACATTCCCTCTCTCTGTTTCTCCCAATCAGAAGCTCCCCCCTCCCCAAGGCCTTGGACTATGCTCAACTTTGAACCAATTTTCACCTTTAGCAATAAGATGTTAAAATTATCCAAGACACAGCTTAGAAGGCACTTCTAGGAAGACCTCTGGTGGCAGAAGGTCCTTCCCAACTTTGGCTATTTTCTCTGTCTCCAGTTCTCGTAGCAGCTTGTGGGACAGCTGGCTTCCAGGAAGGGTCATATCCAAATGGCTTTTCATTCTGTTTACTTGTCTTTCTGGACAGTGAGTTCCTGGATAATACAGACTCTGTCTTACATCTCTGTGACTACTTTGCACAGCACAAATTGAGTGCTCAGGACACTTTGTTTCATGAATGAAGCCCGTCTTTCATCCAGCATGGACCTGATCCAGTGAGGAGCAGGGACTCATCCTGAAGAGAACTGTGAAAGCCCAGGGAGTCCTAAGATGCCACATGCTGCCTAGGTGTGGCCTGCTGCCACAGCCAGCCCTAGTCACGTCCTTATAGCCAGAAGAAAGCTGTGGCCAATCAGAGTTTTAGCTGTTCATCTTTGGTGGGGACAAGGAGAATTTTCTTTCCTGTTCTTTTCCATGGAGATGAATTCATCCTTCAAGTCCATATTCTCACCTAAGCCTGGCCCCAGGCAGAGCAGTGGAGGGCATGAAGGCTGCTGTTGCTCTGTCTCATATCTCTCTTTGCCTCCATTTGCTACATCTGACCACAGGACTTAAAGGTTGAGAATTTCTTAGCCAGAGAAGGTCATGTAGATCGTCTGGTTCAATTTCTTGCTTTTGCATTTAGGAAACCAAGGCCCAAAGAGGTGCTTAAAGACTTTTCAAGGCCCCCTCTTTAGTAGAAGGGGTGATCTAGGCTCCAGGCCTTCAGGTCTTCAGATTGTCCTCTCTCCACCATGCCATGCTGCTTCCAGGAGGGGTCCCTTGCTTATGCCTCTCTGGTGGGGGATTTTTTCCCTGTGGCCCTAGGATGGAGGTCATCCTACCTGGAGAGCAGCCACGTGGAACTAGCTGCATGTTGTAGAGCAGTGGGCATCTCATTAGCCTCTTATGGAATTCACCTGTCTCTGTAGCAGGTAGAGCTATCTGTTGCTAGCTTGGCAGAACTGTAGCTCTTATTGATGAAAGAGAAGTCAAGCCAAGCCTGAAAAATGACTTAGCACTTTGAATGCTGGAGAGACACAGACTAACGGACCCTCTCTTTCGATATATTATGTGGTATTGGTGGCTGAGGTACAGTTCTCTGAAGAATAGCTCTGGGTGCACCTGTCCAGGTCTTGCCTGCCAGCTGCAAGCTTTCAGAGACCACGCGGTCTCACATAGTGGAGAGGGGACACATCTGGGTGTCAGTGTATCAAATGTACCCCACAATGCACATGTTGATCTCTCCTAGGTTCCTGCTCAGAGGCAGCCAAGGGAAGAAGCAGGAGCCTCAGCTGAGGAAGAAATGTGATAGAAGCCAACACCGTGCCACCTGTGTCTCTCTCCTGTGAGCTCTCCGGGGTCCTGAAGCTCCTCTTTCCTCCCACACTAGGGAGGCTTTTTGCACTGATGAGGAATGAGGTCAAGGCTGCATTCCTTAGGCTCAGGCCTCCAATTTGCAGCTTTTGATCAAGGGTGAAAAAGGCTTTCATTTTAGTGACACTTTGCCTTTATAAAAAGTTAGTTCAGGGGTGAGGGATGGGTGGGCAAGGTCAGCTTCTCAAAAGTAGGCACTGTCGCCCTGTTCTTGGGCTTATCATTATACTTATGGGGGAGAAAGATGTGCATTAGCCCATTACTAGTGAAGCCACCTGGCAGCTGCTGTTTCTCCATCTTCTAAATGACTCTGTTTATCTCTCTGCTTGGGGTAGTAATGGGAGTAAGGGCATGTTTTTAAGTTAAAAGGGTTTAAGTAGGCAGAGTCCTACCCCAAAATGTGTACTCACACCCAAAATGGGTTCTATGCCTCATGCCACTGTGTGAAATTTCCTTCATTACAGTCATTCATTTAGGTTACAGGAAGTAAAACAACAATAACAAGAACAACTCACTCAGGAACTGTTGCACAAGCTGTGTCCATCAGTCCATTAAGTGCTTCACACTGTACCAGACTCTGCTGAGCACAGGAGATGGAAGTGAGACATCCTGTTCCCCACACAAGGTGCTTGGATAAGCTGGAGACGACATGGGCTTCACTAAGAAGCAAAACATTTGGGAATTCTCTGGACTTTGGCTCAGTACAGGCTGTGGAATCATTGCAAATTTTTTATATCTTCCCCTCTAAGAAGAGAAGTCAAGACTCCTCCTCTAAGTCTGGGAAGGGCTTTGATGCCTCAGTCAATAGAGTGTGTTGGGACGATGCTATGTAACCTTGGAGGCTCCGTCATGCTGCCACAGCCCATCTTCCTCATTCTCTAGAACACTGAGCTGCCACAGAGGCCACCATGCCTGAGAGGTCATGAGCAGGGCCTTTGGCCAACACCCTGGCATTCCCAGTGAGGCCGATCCAGATGGCATCAGAATGGCCAACCATGGAGCAAAGGACACCTGGGAGCCAGGTCCTCAGGCCCTGGCTCTGGCAGCCTCCAACCACTTCACAGGCCAGAAAGGGCCATTCTGCAAGGGTTTGCTTAAATTCCTGAGCCAGGACCAGCCAGATAGCTCAGTGAATTAAAGCACTTCCTTGGGCAGACACAGGGACCAGGGTTTGATTCTTGGAATGCTGTGCCAGCTCTGCTCCTGGGGGGTACACTGAGACTGTGATTGAGGCTGGACATGGTGGTGTGTGTCTGTAATCCCAGTGCTTAGAAGGCTGAAAACTGAGAATCACTACAAGTCCAATCTGTGTAACGAGACCCTGTATGCCCTCTACTAAATACATGAAAAAATACCCTTCTTGATCTATAAAATGGAATGAATGACTGTAAACATCCTAGCAGGGGAGGTCTGCTGCACTGATGACCAGAATGGGATCCATGTTCCACTCATTAGCATCAATGTGCATATTTTATAGGGAAAGCACAGGATGCCATCAGCATTTACCCTATTCTATGGCTGCATCATCCCAACATGCTCTATTGACTTCCCCATTCAAAAGAAAGATCTTTACTGTCTAACAGAAGTTGGCATGCTGACCAATAACGAAACACAGAGTGTAAACATCATAATAGGTTTGAAAACAAAATGCCAAAAAGAATCAGTCAAGGAGCTCTTTCATTTTGAGAGGATTTGGGCTAAAAACCTGAGTTCAGGAAATCCTCAGAAGGAAATGCTTAAATTAGACCCTGAAGTAGCAGCAGGGTTGATGGGCCATCAGCAGCCAAACCAAATGGGAGAGCAGGGTCATGGAGGCCGACTCATCCATCTGAGCTCGGCAGAGCTCCCTGAGGTTATTTCCCTGTTCCCATCTACGTGCAGCTCCTTCTCAGCCTCTTGCCAACAGCAGCCTGAGTGAGTCGCTGGGGATAGAAGTGGGGTCCTGTCACGCTGCCCTGACACCCATGGTTTCCTACGTGCTCACAGTAAAACCCAAGGTCCTGAAGGTGGCCCCTGAGTGCAGTGATTACATAATCCATCACCTAAACTAGGGCACTTTGAGAGTGAGCATGGCACTATTAATTATTCTCTCGAGACAGCAGGCCTAATCTGAGTTTGTCCTGGACACTGAAGAAGTGTGGTCACCATGCATATATACCAGCTCTGAGGTCAATAGTCTCTCTTCGAGCACATCTCCTCTTGCTCATCAAGGATGCTTAACAAATACCTGGTGAAAGAATTTCTAAGAGAAAGCACTTGATGGATTTTGTTAATGAAATATAAGAATTTAACATTGAACCATCTGAGCATTTAGAACTAAATGTACTGAAGTATGTTTTGCATGGGAGATTTTTTTTTAAGTTAGTAGCTTTTGAAAACAGCCAAGAGCCACATCTAAAACAAAACATATGGCCTGAATTCAGTACAATTTTCTGTTATAAACTTTCCTTCCACATTTCTTAGTATCATAAATTATTATAGCTGGAAGAAATCAGCTCTGAAATTTCATGATTCTAAGTGACAAGCTGTATGATATCTTAAAAAATTGAAATGATATATTTTCTGGATAGAAGAGAAAACTGGAGGTCAAGATAACAGGGGTAAACTGAGGATTTGGGCAATTTATGAGTCAATTTCTTGAGGTGGCAGACTGTTGGGATTTCTCCCAGGTGCTGTGGGGGGGCATTTCAATCCTGCCTCAAGAAGCGAGAGTAATGCCTCTTCCATTTCTTTAGCTGCCCACTAAAGTCTGCCGATTCTGGTAGATAAATTGTCAGCAGCCCTTCCCATTTCTGAGGCATTAAGCTTAAATCCTGTTAAAGTTCCTCATATATTAAAAATAAAACTTCTATTAACTTTTCCCCTGTCAGTGTGATCAGAGTTAAATTAATTTTTAACACTTAGAGAGAAATGGCGCCCCTGAGCCGCTGCACATGGGCTGCTGGTGGCTGCAAAGGCCTGGGCTGCAGACGCTCTGCAGACAAGCTGGCATCACGCAGCCGTGCTGGCAGATTCCATTCTCACAGGCCACCCACACAGCAAGAGAGCTATTAGTGCCTCAGTGGCTCAGATGAGCCTTGAATTTTCAACCCTCCTGCTGTGGTTACAGGGGCTCAGATCTCCCAGGGGTCAATCCCAGGACATGGTGATGGATTGCCGAGCTTTGAGCCATGGCCCATGGGGTGGGCTGACTAACTCCGGGTTTCTGTTATGTCACTAACGTGATCAGTGATGCCACATCTTCAGTTCTGCCACCTACGCTCTTTGTCCAAGGAAATCACTCATTTCCAGGGCTGAGTAGACAGCATGTGCAAGGAGGGTCTTTATAGTTGATCTGTAGTTGAATTTTTTTCCTCCAGCAGAAAAATAGAGAAAAAGGTCTAAAACACCTGCTTAGGCAGGCACAGGGACTGGGGTTTGATCCCTAGTGTGCCATGCCAGCCTTGCCCCAGGAGGCACACTGAGACTGCTATTGAGAATGAGCGTGGTGGCATGTGCCTGTAATCTCAGTACTTGGGAGGCTAAAAACAGGAGGATCACTATAAGTCTAACTTGTGTAGTGAGACCCTGTGCTAAATACATTTAAAAAAAAAAAAGAAAAAGAAAAAAGAACCAATTTCTCTCTATATATACATACATTATATATATATATATTTATACACACATACACATATTGTATTTTAGGAAGGGTCTAAAGGGTCTTACTACTAGATCGGACTCCTAGTGTTCCGCTTGTTTACAGCCTCCCAAGAGCTGGGATTACAGGCATGTCCCATGACACCCAGTCTCAATCACCTTCTCAGCCCACCCCAGGAACAGGGCTAGCATGGCAGGCCTGAGGTTTGAACCCCTAGCTCCTGTGCCTGCTTGCAGGCACTTTAATCTGCTGAGCTATTTGGCCAGCCCTAAGAACTACTGTATGGAACACTTTTGCAAGGTAGGGCTCTGGGCAAGGGGCAAAGATACATGTGTATGTAAACTGCACAATAACACTATATTAATTATTATTTATAATGCAAGAAAGAAAGATTTCCCCTCACTTAATCCTCCTTTGTACAATTAAGTGACCCTTCTCCACTTTTCTGCTGAGGGAACTGAGATCAGGCAACTAGTGACTACTTGATATGCTCATTGTGAAGATTAAAGAAGATAATGCAAGTGAAATCCTTAGCTCAGGGCCTGGGGCAGAGCTGCATAAAGGCTGACAGTAGCAGCAGCAGCAGCATTAATTACATTCCCTCTTTTATGCAAGAGCTCAAATGCTCTATCTACTTAACCTAATCTCTCAACTATTAGAGACACTATTATGTCATGTATTTCTGAAGAGAAAATAATACTGTAGATCCATCCACCCATGCATTAGTTGCATACATTTAATTGAAGTGTATGGGATCTGAGAAAGACAAGACTGACTTGATTTCAAGGACCTTGTAATCTGACTGGAGTCACCAGCACATACAAACTAGAGCAGGATGGATTCCCCAGGGGGCAGAGGGTGGATGCGGCAGGAGGCAGGATGAACAGCAAACAGAAGTCATCCTTCAGGAAGTAAGATTATTGAGATACATAGTTTGTAAGTTAAGACAGCACCGTGGGCACCAATAGGCAGTCAGTCACTCTAATATGGAAGATTCATTTTGTACCCTGTCCTCTGAGACAGACAGAAATTCAGACAGAGGTTTTGTGGAAGCCTGATTTGACATGGGAAAAGTGGTTCTTTCAAAAGAATCATCCTAGTTCTTAACAAAAATTCTTCTGAGTTCAGGATTACATTATCGCACTGTACTAAACCTACAGACCACGGCCAGCACCACCATCACAGGAGCAGTGCCACCAAACTGCCCCATCACCATAATCAATACCATTGTTACCGTTTCTGTGGCAATTTCCCTTCCACCATCACCACCATCGCTATCCCCTCTGCCGTCACTGCAAACACCTATGCTGCTGCCGCCATCTCTGGCACCATCCGCACAAGCAAAACTCCTAGCTTGGAAATAACACAATTATGAAAATGAATGGTCTGTGCTTGATGGCTTTATATCAGAGTATGAAATTTATTTCTTGTGTCCTGTACTGTGAGAACAAATGGAAGCTGAACTTGAACCCATATGTGTCCAACTGGTATTGATTTATTTATTTTGGCACTGGGAATCGAACTCAGGACTTGTGCTTGCCAGGCAGGTGCTGTGCTACTGAGCTGTCTCCCTTGCCCAACATGTCCAACTGCCTACCAAGAGGTAGGCAAGGTGGGTGCACCTTCCCCACCTTGTGACTGTTGGTTAAAGTCAATGGCACAAGGAAAATACATTGAAGAGTTATTTGCTTTACTCTGAGCTGAGGTTTCCATGTGCCTACCTGTTCCAGGAGAGCTGAGGGGAAAGCTACCTGTCCACACTCCCAGAAGGTGTGGCAGTAGCTGCCCCAGCCCTGGAGAGAGGAGCCTGTGAATGCCTGGCACATAGGAGCTGGCATTCTGCCCACTCCAAGTAGCTCACTCCCTTCAGGCAATAGACAGTGCTGACTTTAAACCCTAGCCAGGGATACTGCAGCCTGAATAACGAACGCCCAGAAAGATGCTATAAATTGTTTCCTTCATCTCTTATTGAAATAAAAGAGAGAGAGAAAGAGAGAGAGAGAGAGAGAGAGAGAGAGAGAAAGAGAGAGAGATGAGAAATGAATTGTATTCCCACTGCAGAGAGTTCGTTTGATAAATAATGTATATAGAGTTTTCAGTAATAACTGCTTTTTTCCGGTTCAGCATGTGCGGGTGAGTTTTGACATATATTCTCTATTTCTAACAGATGGTGACTGACTAGTGCCTGGATTGGCATTATGAAAGGCAAGGCAGACTTTTAACATTTGCTTTAGTGTCAGGAAGGTTAATCTGGCTTTTCCCCTGGGCTAGAGGTAGGGTGCTTTTGCCTTTCAGTGGAGGGGAGGGGAAGCAGGAAGTGGTGGAGGACTTGCCTGGCTCTGGGGTCCTAGGAGAAGCAGGGAGATGATGCACATGGGGGGAGAGCAGCTCAGAGGCCAGCAGGGACGATATGACTTGAAGGTGCTGCTCCTGGCTGCCTCCTGCTGCCTTCCTTCTCCTCCACATCAATGCCAGTCCAGGACCTCACTGCCTCTGATGAGTACAGCGTGCACCCTGGCGGCTCCCTTCCACAGCATTGGAGGTCCCTCACTTCAGGCAGGAGGCACCAGGATATTGGTTGGGCTCATGAGGAAATAGTAATTTGACCTTATTCACTTTGCACTTGCCTCTAATGCAGTAAGAACTTACATGTGTCACACAGAACCTCATTTGGTCAGCACAAGCATGAGCCAGAAAGGAATTGTGACCCCATTTGATAGATATAGAAACTGAGGTTCAGAAAGGCTAAGTGGCTTAGTTGCTGGTGTTAAGGAAAGTTAGGAAGAATTTATTTGAACTGTGCTCCCTTTAGGTTTTCTGACTGTAAGGTCAGTGCTTTTGCTATCTAGGCTGCCTCTCTAGAGACACTTCTAAAGAGATCTTATTGTCAGGCTCAAGGGCCTGGGTAGGGAATCATGCATTCACATGTGTGCATGCATCCACATCCACATTAGCATACATACATGCACCCACTCATATGGATGTGTGCATCCACGTGGCTATACCAACACATATGCACAGCATATGCAGGTTTGCATGGTGGACACATACACACACATGCACATATATGGCTTACACACATGCACACATAGCACACACACACATGGCATACACGCATGCACCTCCACTCACGCACCTGCACACGCATGGTGCACACTCCCATGGTTGAAGCCAAAGGGGCATTAGCAGGAGGAGAAGCTTTTGCTATGCAGCTTGTTTTCCTTTGCTTCAGTGAAAAATCTCTCAAAGCTTCCAGAATTGCTTTCTCCACGACCCCAAATGGATGGGAAGAGAAACGCAGGAGCCCCAGGAAATGATTTCCACACTACAGGGGTCTGCAGTTTTGGAGAATCATGATCCAAGGCCCCTTTTAGCCACTGACCTCTAGTTGGGGTTCATAGCAGCCAGTGGTTACAATTTTCTGGGACTAAGATTTATAGCACTCAGTGTCTAGGAAGATGTAATTTACCTCCCAGGAGGGACGGTTTTTGCTCCCAAGAAAATGTTTTACCTCCCCTGGATCACCTTTAGATTTAAAGAATCATGTTGAGAGGCCATGAGGCTGTCTAAAATTTTAAATATTAGATTCATTTCCCCAAAGATTAGATAACATTAATGTCAGAGCTGAATTGTAGCTTTATCAGAGGTCTTGATTCTCCATTCGAATAACCTATAAGGAACTTGCCGTGAAATAACAGAAAATGAATTTTCTACATCTGTATTTTTCCTTTCACCCTTCATCCTCCTTTGTTCTCTTCATTACTTTGACTTCCTTCATGATATCTCTTGGGAAATCTTACTGTTTCATATTTTGGGGTGTTTACTACTTTGACTCATAAATTTCTTTTTTGTCAATTTTTTTGTTTGTTTGTTTTCTTTTCAACAAGGCTTATTCCTTTCCAACCCTATGACTGTTAAGTCTCCTTCTTAGCTCTTATTTCTGCCAGTCATTTTGGTTTGTCTTTCCTTGTGTCCTGGGCCTCTGCTTCATGCTGGCCTTTGCTTTTCCTCCCCCATTCTTTGCAGGGAGGGAGTCTAGATGGACTGGGGATTTGGGAGAGGTAAGCTTGACCCTCAATTCTCATCACTCCAGTAACAGCATGACCTTGGTACGCTAGTTTCCCTGCTCAGGAGCCATGGTTTCTAGATCTGAAATATTGAAATTTTAATTTTTTAACATTTTATTTTATTTTATTGTTTTTGTGATACTGGGGATTAAACCCAGGGCCCTTACACTGGTCTAGAATCCCAGTCTCTCCTTTTTTAAAATTTAAAAAATTCATTCATTTATTTATTTACTTATTTATTTGGTACAGGGTCTCACTATGCAGCTCAGACTTGTAGTGATCCTCTTGTCTCAGCCTGCCCAGTGCTGGGATTACAGGCTTGTGCCACCATGCCTGGTTTTGGTGGCTGATACAGGGCGCCCAGGATTCCAGGACCAACATGGCATACAGTCCCATGGATCAAACCCAGGTCCTTATGCTTTCCAAGAAGGCACTTAGACAGCAGAGCAACCTCCCCAGCCTAGAATCGCAGTCTCTTTAAAAACATTTTTAAAGATAATGAGCTAAGTAACTAAGTTGTCCAGGCTGAGCTCGGAGTTGCAATTCTCCTGCCTCATCTCCCCAGTGTGCTTGGATTACAAGGTTTTTGCCCCCAGGCCCTATTAATATATGGAGTTAATACAGATCTGTTGTGAGAACTGCATGAGATCCTGTTTGAAAGCACTTGTCCTAGGACTGAGCGCAGGGCCGGTACCCACAGAGTAGCTAGGTGCTGCTTTCTTGAGGATGCTTGTCTGCTCCTAGTCTTTTGTTGCTTCATGAATCTCCCTGCACCAGGTTGTGTGGATTAATCAGGTTGCACTGGATGATCTGTTCCTACTTGGGTTATGTGGAAGATCACAAAGCAAGCTTGGTTTGGTTTGCTGCTGGCTGTAATGAAGACACAGAAGCAACCTGAACCATGGAGAGGATGATGGGGCTGTGACAGGCTGAGGGTCAGGCTCCACATGCTCTGTGTGTGTACTGATGGGATTATGATAACAGGAAAGAGGAAAAATCGAAATGTGCTCCTTGGCTCAAACAAGCTGTCAGAGCCTGTGAGATAAAGATGTACTCGTCCATGAAAGCTCATTTCTAGACACAGCATCATTATGCACAATTTAATAATATACACAGGACTTTACCCAGCTCTCATTTGGCAGCAGCCAACACTCTGAGAGCTGATCTTGTTAATTTTGTGTATTTGGATTGTGTAGTAAAACAAACAGTCTCAATATTTGGGTTCACTGGGAGCCCATTCTGGATTCATAATGATGGCTTAATGTGGGGATATCTCTGTGCCCTCACACTTACTTGGTTCACAGAAACAGGGTAACTTTGATGATTTGAAAATTACACTACCTCTGTCAATGAGAAGCATGTCCCTCCACCACCCCAGATACCAAGGGCAAGACAAAGAGGAGTGGGTCAGAGGATGTGAGCAAAGGTGAAAGGGTCATAGGGTGAGAGCATAAAAGGTTGTAGCCTGCTATTCCCAGAGTTTTTTGTTAATGATTTGCTTTGCTAACAAGATAATTTTTATCCTTTCTTAAACATAGGGATGGACCCCATTTTAGAAAACATTCCTATAGAATTGTATTGTACTTTTATTAGAGAAGAAAAAAAGGACAGCAGAAACTTTCTAGAAATCAGGAACCAGAGCAGAGGGAAGTTTTCTCGGAGTCACATTGGTGAAGCTCTGCCAGAGATGGTTTTGTATCTTCTCATATACAGAGAGACTGGAGTTGGAAATTGGGAGATAGTGGGTGCCTTATAGAGTCCTATGAAATTTTCTTACGTGGATGGTTCCAAAAAGAGACTATTTTCCAGAAATCTCAGCCTCTTACTGGGTTAACTTTATGAGGTTCATTAAATTTGCTCTTAAGAGTATTCTCAGCCTTTTCTCTTTTACCCTTCTTTCAATATATGGATTTGTCTAAAGCCAAAGCATGAACAAAGCCAGTTTATTTAGCACTTCCAGGTGTCATCATGGAATGAGGTTGGTTTTGTCTTCTTACACTCATGTTCTCATCACTGTAGCTTCTGTTTTCAAGCTAAACTCCTGTTAATTCCTTAATAGTTGTCACAGCTCCAGTTTCACCTCCTCACTTAGCAGCATCAAAGATTATAAATAGAATAAGGGGTACTTTTCCTTCTTTCCATCCTCTTTTAAAAGCTACACCATTGCTCATTGGACAAAACTGTGCTGTTTGCCCACTTCTGTGACATTACTTGCAAGGGAGAATAGAGATGCTATCACTGGTTTAGATTGATTAAGCTTCCCCTTTCCACCAGAGGCTGGACTGAGATATAGTAACCTCCTAAACTAGCATCACACTGCTGAACCAACTTAGGATCATGTTGCAAAGGCAAAATGAGAGAAGATTGCCAGAGAGATAATCACAAAGTATGTAACTTCCATTGGTGTTGGTAGCAAAGCTAGGTATGTGTAAAGAAAAGAAAGTGATGCTGTTTTCTTCCATAGCTTGACCTATTGCAATGTTGTTGAATCTGAGCCACTGATATGCTATCAAAAAGACTATGTAGTCATCACAGAGGTTTGTTAATTCTGAATAATTAGTTCCTTCTTTCTCATATCACTAATTGTTTCCCTCACAAAATCTAAACTACAAATCTCTACCACCTAACACTTAGTGAAATGCCTTGGACTCAAAGGGGGAATAATCAAGGAAAGGAATTATTTAATAATAGCACAAATCCCAATTGCATTGAATTTAGCACTTCTGAATGGGGAGCAAATCTATTTTGTCCACCAGGTTAAATAGACTTGGATTAACCTTTGTTCTGGGAGCCACAGACCTTCAGAAATCCAATACTCAGAATTGAACTATTGAGTAAAATGGAAACAGTCTTGAATAAGAACAAGGAGCCCATTAATAAAGACTAGCTGCTACAAAGCTAGAAGACTGCCAACTCAAGGAAGAGGGCTCTTCCTCGATCCTGCTCCATGCCCGCCCAGCCAGAGCGACCTGCCTGAGACATCCGAACCCACTCTGGCAGCCTCCAGGATCCCACCCCAAGCTCTCCTAGTGAGTGGGAATTTGCACAACTTGCCCAGCTTTCCAGATCAGTGAGTGTGTGGTGAGTCTGAGGGAGAGCCTTTGGCTTCTTCCTGTGCACACTACCCAAATCCCCACCCCCAAGCCAGCCAAGTGAGCGACCAGCCTGAAACCTCAGGGCCCACTCACCAGCAACTCCCTGGATCCCCTGCCCCAAAGTGCGCTGAGTGAGTGGTAATTTCCCTGACTCCCTGGGCATCAAAGTTCGGTGAGTGTGTGGTGAGTCTGAGGGAGAGCCTTTGGCTTCTCCCTGCATGCTCTGCACCATCCAGAGCCTCAGACCCCAAGACACCCTAGCCAGAGACCTGCCTGAGATACCCCAGAGAGACCTACCTGGCAACTCCCTGTAGCCACTGCCCCCAAGCCCATAATGGGGGCAAGAACATTTGGTAATTCTCCTGGCACTCAATCCACCCCTACTTGGCCTGGTAAGTGTGAGGGAGAGCTTCTGGGCCCCCAAGTGCTCCCCTAACCAGGGACCCAACAGAGTGGAATCACAGGAGCTACAGCAAAAAGAATTGAACACAACAGGTAGATCCAGGCCAGGCATAACTGGATAATCTCAAACTTAATAGACTGGCACCCTAATCTCATTATGTGCTAAGGCTATAGCTGCAACAAAGCTCTACACCAAAGGTCAAAGGTAAGTGCTATACAAAATGACAAAGACAAGGAGAAGAATGCAATCTCAGGCCTAGAGTCCACCAGTAAGTGCAGAGGACACTAGCTCAGCTGAAAGGAATGAATTAACAGATACAGAAGAAAAGGAACAACAGCAGAAAGGTATAGAGAAACTGAGACAAGAATTAATGCCTGAAATAAAAAAAAGAAATATTTTAATACATAGCATCTGAAATAAAAAATCAAATCCAGAAACATCTGGGGAAAACCAGATATTCTGCTCACTCAGAACAAGTGCAGGGAACACTATTCCAGCTGAAATGTATAAATTAACAGTGGAAGCAAAGAAACAACAGCAAAAAAGTAAAGAGGAACTCAAAGCAGAAATAATCTCCGAAATCAAAAAAAAAATTCTTTGAAATCATAACATCTTAAATACAGGAACAAGTCTGGAAATATATGAGCAAAACCCAATTTGGAAGAAACTCTGCAGAAAAAGAATTAATAGCTACCTCTAAAGAAGATAAGGATAAAAAATAGAGATTAGAAATATGACAGAATCCTGGAATAAGCAATACAGAAAAGAAATAGAATGCATGAAGCAGAGTAAAAGAGATATAGAAGAACTAAAACTATCAATTATGAGTCTACAGAACCATTTGAGTGAAAGTGAAGACAGAATTTCAGATCTGGAGGATGTTGGTGCAGTTAGTGAAAAGGTGAGAAAGGGGATCTCTTAAAAACAATGAGAATGCAGGAAAAAATAATCCACCACATGTAAGATGACGCCAAGATGAACAATGTGAGAAAGGAGTCAATACAAATGATATGAAAAGAATATGGGCAGAAGTAATTGCAGAAAACTTCCAAAATATGAGAAAACAATCCAACATTCAGGTAACCGAAGCATACAGAACACCAAATAACTTCAACCCAAGTAAAAACACACCAAGACATATAATAGTCAAGATCCCAGAAATCCAACACAAGAATAATATACTGAAGGCTGCTAGAGAGAAGAAGCAGATCACATTCAAAGGAAAACCCATCAGAATTGCAGCCAAGTTCTCTACACAAACCATGAAGGCAAGGAGAGCATGGAGCAGAGTTCTTCAAGTCCTGTATGAAAACAAATTCTCGCCGAGACTAATATACCCTGCAAAATTCTCTTTCAAGTTTGATGGAGAAGTGAAATACTTCCATGACAAAGAACAACTAAAGAATTTCATGATGACAAAGCCATCCCTTCACAGGCTACTGAAAGATGTTCTAAAGAGAGACCACAATGACAAGAACTCCACGAATGAGAATGGAAGGAACCCACAAAACAGGACAGACAATTAAACATAGGATACAAAGGAGTGAACAACAGCAGGTAAATATCATGACAATCATAAGTCAACACATTTCAATTATAACCATCACTGTAAATGGACTCAATTCTCCAATTAAGAGAAATAGACCTGCACAGTGGATTAGGAAAGAAAATCCAACAATATACTGTATATAAGAAACACACTTAACTCAAAAAGACATTCATAGGCTCAAAGTCAAAGGATGGAAAACAACACTACATGCCCCAGCACCTCAAAAAAAGCAGGGGTAACAATTCTTTTCTCAGACAGTGTCAACTTAAAACCAAGAATGGTTAAATGACACGAAGAAGGCCACCATATGGTTAGGGGAAAAATTTAAGAGCAAGAGGTAACACTCATAAATATCTGTGCACCAAACACAGGAGGACCCAGCTATGTAAGACAAATTTTAATAGACATGAAACACCTAATATCTAAGACCACAATCTTAACAGGAGACCTTAACACACCCTTATCTCAAAAAGATAGGTCAACCAGACAAAAAATTAGCAAGGAATTAGCAGAACTGAACCACAGCTTGGAACAAATGGACCTGGTAGACATATACAGAGTGTTCCACCCAACCACAGCTGAATACACATTTTTTTTCAACTGAACACAGGTCATTTTCAAAAATAGATCACATACTAGTCCAGAAGTCATGCTTAAGTATACGCAAGAAAACAGAAATTATCCCATGCATATTATCTGACCACAGTGCAATGAAACTGGAACTAAATGACAAAAGAAACCAGCAAAACCTGCTAAATTCATGGAACTTAAATAACTCCCTACTCAGCAATCAATGAGTCACAGAAGAAATTAAACAAAAAATTCAATAATATCTAAAATTCAATGAAAATTCAACCACAAGTTACAGGAATCTATGGAATGCGATGAAAGCAGTTCTTAGAGGGAAAATCATAGCTGTGAACTCACACATTAGGAAAACAGAATGGGAACAAATAAACACCTTAATGTTGCACCTCTGACAACTAGAAAAAGAAGAGGAAATGAAACCCAGAGCACAAAGACGAGAAGAAACCATAAAGATTAGAGCAGAAATTAATTTAATTGAGATGAATAAAACAGTTCAAAGAATCCACAAATCAAAAGGATGGTTCTTTGAAAGACTAAATAAAGTTGATAAGCCTCTAGCCAACCTCATCAAAAAGAGGAGAGAAAAAATTCAAATACAAGTAATAAGGAAGGAAAAGGGTGAAATCACCACAGACCCAGTGGAAATCCAGAAGACTACTTTGAGAATCTTTATGCTCACAGAATAGAAGACACATATGAAATGGACAGATTCTTCGAAAGGTACAAATTACCAAAACTGAACCAAGAAGACACAACAACTCTCCATAAATCAATAAGAGTCAATGAACTATGAAACGTAATAAAAAGCCTACCAATAAAGAAAACTCCAGGTCCTGATTGATTCACAGCTGAATTCTACAAGAAATTTATAGAAGATATAATCCCTACACTCCACACACTCTTCAATGAAATTGAAAAGGAAGCAGTCCTCCCAAAATCATTTCTGGAGTCAAGTATCATACTGATTTCAAAACCAGGGAAAGACACAACTAAATAGGAGAACTACAGGCCAATCTCCCTTATGAACATAGACACAAAAATACTCAATGAAATTCTAGCAAATAGAATACAGCAAATCATCAAGAAGATCATACACCATGACCAGGTAGGGTTCATCCCAGGGATGCACGGATGGTTCAATATTCAAAAATCTATAAATGTAATACACTATATTAATAGACTGAAATCTAAAAACCACATGATCATCTCAATTGATGCAGAGAAAGCTCCTGACAAAGTCCAACACTCATTCATGTTCAAAGTCCTACAGAAAATTGGAATAGATGGACTCTACCTTAGCTTGATAAAAGCCATCTGTGACAACCCCAAAGCTAATATAATCCTAAATAGGGAAAAACTGAAATCTTTTACCCTTTAATCAGGTTTAAGCCAGGGATGTCCTCTATCACCCCTCCTGTTCAATATAGTTTTGGAATCCTTAGCAACAGCCATTAGAAAAGAAGGAGAAATAAAGAGAATAAGAATAGGAAAAGAAGAAGTTAAATTATCACTATTTGCAGATGATATGATACTTTACTTGGAAGACCCCAAAAATTCCACCAAGAAACTACTAGAACTGATATGGAAATTCGTAACATAGCAGTATACAAAGTCAATACTCAAAAGTCAATAGCATTCCTCTACACAGATAATAAGCACACTGAAAGGGAAATGAAAGAAACAATACCTTTTACAATAACACTGCAGAAAATGAAATACCTTGGGATTCACTTAACCAAGGAAGTCAAAGATTTTTTTCACAGAAAATTACAACACCCTAAAAAAAGAGATTATAGAGGATTTCAGAAAATGGAAAGATATTCCGTGTTCCTGGATAGGAAGAACCAACATCGTGAAGATGGCCATACTCCCAAAATTGCTGTACAGATTTAATGCAATCCCTATCAAACTGACACCAACATACCTCCCAGACCTTAAGAAATCATTCCCAAAATTTATTTGGAACCAGAAAAGACCTAGAATAGCAAAGGCAATCTTGGCCAATAAAGACAAGGCAAGAGGAATCACAATTTCTGACTTGGAATTATACTACAAAGCCACCGTGATAAAGTCAACGTGGTATTTGCAACGAAATAGACCTGAGGATCAATGGAATAGATTAGAAGGTGCAGAGGCATGTACAAACACACTCAGCCATCTGATCTTCGACAAAGGGGACAAACATACTCTGTGGAAGAAAGATAGCCTCTTTAAGAAATGGTGCTGGAAAACCTGGCTTTCTACATGCCGATAACTAAAACTTGACCCAGCTCTATCACCATGTACCAAGCTAAAGTCAAAATGGATTAAACATCAAAACATTAAAACAGAAACACTCAATCTCCTGGAATAGAAAGTAGGAGGAACTCTTGAATACATAGGGGTAGGTAAAGAGTTCATAAACAAACATATATTCGCATGGGAAGCACTTGAAAGAATCAATAACTGGGATCAACTCTTCTTGAGGAGTTTCTGCATGTCAAAAGAAATTGTCAACAAACTGAAAAGACAACCCACAAATTTTGAAAAAATTCTAACTAATAAGCAATCAGACAAAGGTCTGCTGTCTAGAATATATAAAGAACTAAGATATAACAGGGCCCTCAAATGTAAAGACCCAATTCGGAAGTGGGCATCTGAGATGAACACACACTTCTCAGAGGACAAAATTAAAGAAGCGAATAAATATCTGAAAAAATGCTCCACATCGCTAGTCATCCATGAAATGCAAATGAAAACAACACTGAGATACCATGTCACTCCAGAAAGAATGGCTATCATTAAGAAATCAACCAATAACAAATGTTGGAGAGGTTGTGGGGAAAATGGAACACTTCTCCACTGCTGGTGGGAATGTAGACTGGTACAACCATTGTAGAGATCAGTGTGGAGACTCCTCACAAAACTGGGACTGGAAATCCCATTCAAGCCGGCTATCCCCCTACTGGGAATTTTCCCAGAGGAACTGAAAACATCTTATCATAGTGATATATGTGTACCTATGTTTATAGCAGCACAATTTTGATAGCAAAATCTTGGAAACAACCAAAATGTCCATCACATGAGGAATGGTTGAAAAAGATGTGGTATTTCTATATAATGGAGTATTACTCAGCTATAAAGAATGATAAACTTGAAGCATTTATATTGAAGTGGATGCCACTTGAACATGTACTCATAAATGAAAGAAACCAGACACACATGCAAATATCATGTAGTCTCCCTAGTATAAGAAGTCAAAAGAAGAAATACAAATAGAAATGTACAACAAAAACTAAAAACAACTGAGTCACATAGTTAGGGCAAAGTGAACGGCATTACTAATCAGCTTTTCCTCTGGATGGTTAATAAGCTAAGTTCACAAGTCAGAGTTGGAGAAATAGAAGAGCCACAAGGCCAGCCAACGTCTTGGCCCTAGCCTTTCAAGGTCAGCAAAGACTCAGGACATAGGTGAACCTGTACTGCAACATCATGAAACTCAGCTGTGCCCCAAGTTTTCTGATCAAGGAGATTATAGAGCTATAGAGGAAAGAGATTGATGATGTATAGTGTGCCTGGGGAGAGTCACATGGAGAAAAACCTTTCTCTCAGACTCTCACAGAGAGCCAACTGGTCAAGCATTGGCCGTGACTCATCTACATGGAGGACACAGACAGGATCTACAGAGTAAGGTACAGTATTACAAGATAAACCCTGAAGGGACTTCACTGAGCTCATCAGAAACAAAAGCTACATCTTTTGGTATATAGGTCTTGCTCTATCTCGGTTTTAACCATCTGGCAGAAAAGTATAAAAATGAGGTATATAACATGGAGCCATAATAATCAGCTGAGCTGTAAATGGCTATAGTCAACATCTCCTTCAGATAACTCACTACTATTGTGGAATGCTGGATGGTGTTGGATTGTGTCACTGAGTTCAGGCACCTAAATTGGTTTAATGACAATGGAGTGCCAATCTTTGACAGGTCTAGACAAAAAAAAGGGTATACAAAGGAAGAATTATGATGTGTGTGTATAAACAGTATAGTTAGGATAAATATGCTGTGCTTCTGCATAATTCTATGAGAAGCAAGATTTGCACTAATAGTGGTTGGACAAGATATTATGTCGGCTTCTAGTACTATGGCCAACCACTAGGAAGATAACAAGGTGGAAAGTATTAATTATTGAATCTGTGATATAATTCAGGTATAAAAATAAGATAAGTAAACATCTGCTATAATAATGTAAGTATAATATCATGTATGCACCTTGTACAATACCAAAACATTATGAGAACAGTTTTCAATGCATTAATTTAAAAAAATAACAATATATGGTGGATGTATTACCTATTTTTATCATGAAATCTGTTGTTCAGTTTAACAGATATAATTATGTAAGACTGGACATATGACTGTGTAGTATCACTTGTTTTCAAGAAAACTTAAATTTTTGTTAAAAAAATAAAAATAGAGGAAGAGTAGAACCTGACCAAAAAGTGAAAAGAAATGGAGAAGCAGAGATGAGCAACAAGAAAGAAGGGCAAGAGTTGCTAGCATAGGCTCTGGCACCCAGCACACAAGAAACCCAGCACCTGGACCATGGTGGCCCATTCTTTAGTGGCAGGCAGAGCAAGTGTTATGAACAGAAGTGTTATGAGAAGCACAGTTCATGTCATTTTCCAGAGCAGCAAAGTAGCCCTTGCAGTACCTTCCTCTGTCACACTGCATTAACGGTAGCCAGAAGATGCTCATTATAATAGAAAATATTAGTTCTTCATTTTCTTCCACTCCATAGTTGACTTCATTTAATTTTTTCTCTATTCTGATAGCGTGGAAAGGACACTGCCAATGAGGACAATTACTCAAATGAATAGCTTGAGAACTAGAACTACCAGTCTGCTCCTGGAGAGTGAGCTTTGGCTGTCTTGGGAGAGATAAGGGAGAGAGCTGTTAGCTTTGACAAGCCTGGTCCTGCCCTGCGGGACCCTAATTGGGCCCTGAGTTGAGGCAGCCCCGGGAAACTGCCACTCACCCTCAGTTATGTGTTCTGCTCTTCGCACAGACTTGCAGGAGAATATCGAAGTTCTCCAAGCCAGGTGCTAGGTGGCAGCTCCTCATCCTGGAGGGTCAAGCGGAAGCCCCCGCCAGCCCCGGAAGGAAGGTCCATGACACACAAACATGGTGTGCTCAGCTGGCCTGCTGTGCCGGGCCCTCCCCCAGGGTGCTCTGAGAAGGCAATTGAGACTGGGCGTGATGGTGCGTGCCTGTAATCCCAGATCGGGGAGGTGGTGAACAGGCAGATCACTATGAGTCTGATCTAATAGTGAGACCCTGAAGACCCTGTAGATCCTTCCCTAAAACACAAAAACAAAAACAAAAAAACAGTAAAAAAAAATACATAGTGGATGCTAAAATTCTTAAAAAGCATATTACAGTAAAAGACACAGTGCTATCAACCTCCTTTAAAACCTACCCCTTTACTTTGAACATGCTTTTCCCGCTGTTCTTGCACTTTCTATGTAGTCATCTTCCATGAGTGACTTTTTGGAGGCACAATAAAATTATGAGCACTGCAGTTGAGGACCATTAACAGAAAGACAGGACTGTAAAAACAAAGAAATAAGTGCACCCTCAGCTACTTTATTCACCAGATCGAGACCTTGTGGTTCCTGGCACTTCTCTAAAGTCAAAATGACCATGACAGGTAAACCTGTTGAATGGATTGAAGACATTCAGTCTGAAGCAGCTCTGATGGAGCAGCTAGCTCACAGAGGAGGACCAGAGAGCTGCTTCAGAAAGTGGCAGCTTGACGTGCTAAGTGCATTCAAAGCAAGGGGAGTCTTCTGAGAGGGATTGACGGCAGTGCACTTTTTACAGTAATAAACTTAAAAACATTTAAGTCTTCCCCATAGTTTTGACACTTGGTACTACATCATGCCAGTCTAGGGCACAAAAATAGGCTTAGGGACAAATGCTTAAGTAGCTTTTAATCTGTATTAAGTGTAAAGCAGCTAAGTGTCCTCATGGGTGCTTTCAAAATGAAGTTTTTCAAAAGTGAGTGGGTAGTTGCTTTCCCTTGGAGTTGGGGAGCCCTGTTTACCAGTTCTGTATTCCTGCAGCTTGGGCTCCCCCCAAGCTCCTAGCATCAAGCTCTTTCTGCCTGAAGTAGAAGAGGGGATGCAGAAGTATATGTGGAAAGGTGACAGGAGGGACAAAGGGGAGAGGGAAGGATGGAGTGGAGAAGCATCTTAGAAATCCACCTTACCCTCATCCTAGAAGCCAACCTCACCCACCTCTTGGCCCAAAACATCCAGCTGAGCTCTGGGGCCAGCACCGCTTCCATCTGTGGCCTGCACACTGGTATGCCCTCCAGCCCACACTCTCTTTACCTCTGGTCCCTGTAGCCCCTTCCCGCTGCTTCATCATGTAACCACCAGGGGGCTGCACAGTGGTACAAGGTAGATCAAGACAGCAAGAACGCTCCTGGCCCTCATGTTTTCATACCCCAACTTCATTTTCCAGATATGCCCTCTTCCTCTACAGCCTCCACCTCAGCTTTGCTTCTGCTTTGCTAGAAGTTGCTTTATAGAAGTGGGCTTGCTCTTTCCCATCTTGCAAAATGGTGGGCAAAAAATTAAGAAGCCAGACACTAAAGAGAAGAAACCTGAAGCCAAGAAGGCTGCTACCAGTGGGACTGGCAAAAAGGGTAAGGTGAAGGCAAAAAAGTCCAAGAAGGGGCAGCCCCACTGCAGCTGAAATCCTGTCCTGGTTAGTATTCTAGAAAGGCTTTGAAAAGAGAAAGTACACAGCTGCTAAATCAAAGGTTGAGAAGCAAAAGAAGGATAAAGTATTTACTACAATCACAAAACCAGTTGGTGGGGATAGGAGTGGAGATACCTGGTGGCTAAGCTTCGAAAAATGCCTAGATGCTACCCTACTGAAGATGTGCCCTGAAAGCCCTTGAGCCACTGCAAGAAACCCTTCAGTCAGCACGTGAGGAAACTTCGAGCTAGCATCGCTCCCGGCACCATCTTGATCATCCTCACCAGGCGTCACAGAGGCAAGAGGCGTTCCTGAGGCAGTTGGCCAGTGGCTCGCTACTTGTGATTGGCCCTCTTCACCTTAATTGTGTGCCTCTATGAAGAACACACCAGTAATTTTTGTCACAAAAATTACTATCAGCAAAGTGAAAATCCCCAAACACCTCACTGATGCTTTACATCAAGAAAGAGAGCTAACAGATTTCAGAGCAGTGCAAGGTGGATCAGAAAGTGGGAGACTCAGAGCCTTTAGCAAAAATCAAAGCTGTTCCTCAGCTCCAGGGCTACCTGTGATCTATTTTTACTCTGACAAATGGAATTTATCCTCATAAATTAGTGTTCTAAGTTTCTTATTAAGAATCTAATTAAATAACTGATGTATTTTCAAAAAAAAAAAAAAAAAAGTAGGCTTTTCAGTGTGCCCTAGAAGTTTCCTCAACTAAGCTTCCCCTGCCTACTTCTACATGTGGATGTGACACCAAGCACTGTTATATATCTCTTTTAATCTTCAAAATAACTCTGAGAATTAAATATTATTAACCCATTTGATAGATAGGGAAATTGAGGCTCTGAGAGGTGACATTCCTGGCTTGAGGCCCTGCAAAGAGGATTTGTGGGAGGGTGTCTGCTTTCAACCCTTGTGTTCTAATCACTCTTTAGCCTCGGCTCTTCTGATGGATTCCAAGTTGTCTCAGAGTCCTGAGCCCTCAGGGCAGGCTCCCCACCTCAGCTCCTGACCTGAAGTATTCACTTTCGCCATTTGGTCAGCACTAGGCTTAAGTAGACAAGGCAGCAATCCCTCTTCCTGTAGTTGACCTTTATGCTGTGCCTTACATTTCCTGGGCTTGGATTTAATGTGTTTCAGAGACTGAAGTTTGGACCTAAGTCCCTGTCCTGATGCCCACACCCTAATTTTTCTGGGGTTGCCAAATGTCTACCACTCCTACGTGGGGACTCCATTTCGCCAATCTGTGTCTGCTCATCTCACCTCCTCCCTCAGTCCCCTGCTCATGGGAAGGTGTACCTGGCTTGCCTGACACTGTGGGGAACTTGTCTAAACTGCCAGACTGTACCTCTTCTCCCCACATCTGCACACTGATACCCTCTGGCACGCTTCATAGCAGCAGCCAGGCCAGCCTGTTGAGGAATCTGTGCTCCCCTCTCCTTCTAGGCTCCCAGGACTCTTGAGCTGCCAAGCCCCATGTTGAAGACATGACACAGACTCAAACCTCCCTGCCCTCTGCTCTCTGGGGCCTAATTAAGTTGTATCAGGGATGGGAGAAATTAGGCCTTAACCCTGAATCCTCAGTGGAGGGAAGCTGGGATTCTGGGATCTGGAAGATGATAAATAGGTGTGGCATATTAGAGTTGACCCATCAGGGCAACGTTAAATGTGATTTATGAGTTGGTCTTAATTGAGATTGTACTGAATTATTATTCCTTGCAGAAAGCAGACCTGGTCTCACATTCCTGAGTATCTTAGAAAGCCTGAAAGCAGAGCTGGGCAAATCTGGTCTTCTCAAGGGCAATGTCCACTCTTTCCCAGAGTAGGACCAGAAGCAGCCTCTTGGGGAACCTATGCTGTCTCCCTCCACAACCTCAGCTTCTGGAATCAACCCTTGGGAGGGTCCCAGACTGAGAAGTGTGTCTTCTGCTTTTTCCTTTTCTTTAACCTTTCCAATCCATGTTTAAATGCGCAGTCAACTTGGTTTGCCAAACAAAACGATGCTAAACGAAACCAAGAATGAACTCTATGAGGTTAAAGTGTAAGTGACACCTTGGAGACTTTCCATTCTAAAAGAGGGCAGAACATAGAGCAATACTTAACTCAGAGGCATGACTCCCTAACATGGAATTTTCAGCCTGGCAGTGAGATGGCCAGAAGGTTTGTGTCCAGGGGGCCACAAGACAGATAAACATGAACTTGTGGAAGTATGAGATGGGTCCCCTTTGGCCCATGAGGCTAAAATCATAGCTGACATCCCAACTATTGGTGATAATCCTGCAGAGCATACTGATGCCTGAGGGTGGTGGAGGAGCGGAGGAAGAGGCAGGGAGAGGTGTAGGCACTTCCTCCCATCCCTGCAATCCTGCTCTTTGACCTACAAGTGGAAGAGCTAGGCTTAAACAGCATTGACTGAATTCTGAACTACATTGGGTGAACAAAATTACTCATTAATATAGAAAGAACTGCATTTCCTATAATGTGAATGCGAGTGAAAAATGGATTCATGCCTGCTTCACAGAGAGAGGCTTGCCTTTAAAGTATTAAAGCAAATGTGTCCTTAGGGAGCAAGCAAATGGCAAATTAGATGGAAGTTTGCGACATGAGATGGCAGCAGCAACTGCTCATGCTCAGTCCCATGTTTGGAGACAGGCGGAGCTGAGGAGCAGGACTGCAGAGGGACAGGAGTGGCACAGGGCATCTTGCTCTGGGGCAGTTGGGGCACCTTCCTTCCTGGGATCTTCTGCAGATGTGAGCGCTTGCTACTGCTGCTCTCATAAAGAAGAAAGAGGCATGATTTGGAGGAAGGACATGAAATGAAGGTGCAGATGTGGGTCGAATCACTGTTCCATCTTTAGGCAAGTCATCCTCTCTGAGCTTTGATTTTGGCAGTTGTATATGGATGAGGACAATACTTGTTCCATGGAATGCATGAGACTTCACTGAGAGCCTGGCACAGAACTGTATCTATTCATCTCTTTTCCCTTCAGACAGTCCCATGGCCAAGCAAGTCTATTTAGTCAATAAGCGCTGAGCACCTATTAAGTGTAACATGGCTGCTGACTCCAAAGAATGAAGGATACCGTGGTAAGTGCAATAACATGAAGAAGACACTGTGAAAACATAAAGGAGGTGGAATTAATCCAATATGAAGACATAGAGAAATCCAGGGAAGTTCCTCACAGGAGGAGACACTGTCAGTCTGAAGTGTGAGTGGGAAGAGGCACTCCAGGAGGAGTCGGCATGGGCAAACCCACTGGAGCGAGACCCAGCTGGGTGTCTGGAGGAGCCTGGAAGTGCTTCAGTGAGAGGTGGAGCCAGCCAGGGAGCAGGAGGGGGCGAGGCCACCTCGGTGGTTGGCAGCGATCACAGAGGTGCACTGTGAGGGCAGGAGTCTTCTCTCAGAAGCAGAAGGGGAGCATTCTCATCTACAAAAATAACCATGAAATTCGCAGTAGGGGAAGCCGAGTTTGCAGAGACTGGAGTAAACTGATTGGCTGAGAGGCCGTTAGAATACATAGGAGCAATTAGTAGTCAGAAGTAGGGTGCTGGCAAGGAGGTGGGGAGGGGGGCAGAGACTTGGAAGATGCTTGGGGAGAAATTTAGACAGAAAATAAGGATCATAATTACCTCCCATTTGGGGATGGCCGGCACCTGAGATACAGATTTAGGAAGGGGCTCAGTTTGTGAAGGAGACCCTGAGCTTGATGGGGTTCCCTAGACCCACGGGGCTGCTGTTGGAGATTACCAGGGCGTAGGGGCGGGAGAGGGCTGGGCTTGCCACACATGTTCCCGGGCACATGTGCCACAGATGCTGGCTTTGGGAATTTCACTATCTGTCACGGCTGAGGACCAACCCCTCTCCTCCCGGCTCCAGTTTCACGAGTTGAAGGAGAGGCTTTTGGAGGCTGATGGGAGCACGGGGGCGCTATACTCATCGGTGGATTCATCCTTTGGGTTCCCAGCTGACTATGCTGTTAGAAGGCAGGGGCTGAGCACAAAAGGAGTGGCACTGGGGGATGATCTGGGGGAGCAGTCTTGTCCTTGCCTCCCTCCTCCTTTCCTGCTTCTTGGCCGGCCGCCATGGTGTGACCATTTTTTCTCTGAGTGGCTCTCCCTTCATGTCGTTTCTACCTTGGAGCCAGCCAATTGTGGAGCGAACTCTTTGATACTGTGAGCCAGAGTCAACCTCCCCTTCTTATGTAGTCTATGTTGGGTATTTTGTTCCAGCGAGGGACAAAATAAATAAAGTGACAAATGTACTGTCCTATGTGGGGGGCATCCAAATGGAAAATTATAATAGTGGCTTCATGGCCACAAACTCAGAAGGCCATCATTAATGTTCAGTCGAGTCAGTAAAGTTACAGAGAACAGAAAAGTTTTGAACTACCCCCCGCCCCCAACACACACATACCGATATGAGTAAAATTTCACCAAGTAGGATCCTGAACTGGTCATGTAGTTAGAGCTTTCTAATTGAGATGCAGATTTCAGGAATGGGCTTATTTTGTGTCTTTTAGATGTGCAGGAGCCATAGTACTGGGCATATGGACAGCGGTATGGACTCTTGTGGCTGAATTGGAAGATACTTGGTTGCTGGGAGGCAGGATAGGGCAAAGTAAGGTGTCTAGAATCAGACTAATGGCAATTTAGAAGGCAAGTGAAGGGCTCAGTAGAAATTCTAGAGGAAGTAGGGTCTATAGTTTTGCAAATAGGAGAGCTGGGTGAAACCAATTTCTTTGTTATTAATACAGTACACTGACTAGCGTGAAGAAGTGCTGAACGTGAAAACACAAAGTTCAGCTGTGAGACTACTGCAGCAGGCCAAGCAGAAGATGGTGTGTGAAGGAATCATAGGCTACAAGTGATGAAGCTAGAAAGAGTAAATGCAGAGACCCCTCTGCGGGAAACGTTCAATGATAGTCCCTAAATGGAGTGGCATAGAAGAGGCAGCAATGACATCATCTAACCAGGATGATGGGAAGGTCACCATGGAAAGAATTACAAGCAGGAGTAAGTTGTGAAGTGGTAGGGGTGGAAAGAATGGGCTCAATGTGGGGTGTGTTACATTTGAGGAGTTTATGGAGAAGTCTAATACGGAACTACCTTGTGTATTTAGAGCACAGAGAAAAGGCTCAGACTTAAAATCCATGGTATAAATGTGATAGTTAATTTTATTAGGTCATTTGAAGAAAACATATAGAATAAAAAGAAAAGAAGGTAGATGTCAAAGCGGGAGAAAATTCATCAACTCCGAAATGATCAGCAGAAGTCAACCTATGGACAGAGCAAAACGGTGATGGAGGAATTAGAAGAGTAGCAATCAGCCCAAAGGAGTATCACAAAAGTCAAGAGAAGAAATGTGCACTCAGTAGATTGCCTTGGTGTTCCCAGTTCTCCTTCCATAGGAAGACTCTGTGCTTTATGTTATTTGCTGATCCATTAGCTTCTACATCCTGATGGTTACTGACCATGTCCTATGTGCTTGCTGGCCAAAATCTTGTCACAGGCCTTGGCACAAGGTGGAAACTCAATGAAGAATACCAATAACTGAATAGGACATTTGAACCAGCACATGTTGCAGAGCCAGGCAGAGACGGAAGTGAGCAAGTGCACCAAGAATTGGCACAGTGTCAATGTGGTGGTGGTAGGACAGTGGGACTGTAAGGGTGATGGAGGAAGACCAGGCTGTACTGTCAACAAGAGTGCTCTTATGTGACAAATCTGATTTTGGCAGCAATGAGAAAAGGGTAATAAATATAACACATTTATTAAAACTGAAAAACCATCTTACGAGTCACGACAGACTCTGGTTAATGTGATGGTCTGAATAATGAACTCATTTATGTCTTTCCCTGCTTATCTCTGTATTTGTTGCATTGCAGCTTGTAAAAGTTTTTTATTTGGGGTCCTTGACAGATATAGTGGTCATGCCAGTCTGCACTTGTGGCTCTATTCATAATTTGTGCTGTCTTGATTTGCAAAGTTTGAAGAAGCTATTAAGTCATGAAGGGTGATATCTTGGAGGAAGGGTATGCAGTGATTTGAATTCTGGTTAGGTGCTTGATTCTCTGATTTCTAACATTTACCACCACTGGCTTAGCTGGTGATGACTCAGGCATCTCATCTACCCTTCCAAACTAGCACCAGTGACCCCTGCTGTGCTCTGTCTCATAGCCCATCTTTGTACCAGAGGGGGTAAGGACATGGAATTTCGAAAGGTTACTTGGGGGCTGAAGTTAAGATAGGGCATAAGGATAAGAGGACTTGCAGTAGAGGTAAAGAATACAGTACTGATGGGGGATGTGATTATTTTATAATAAACTGATTCTGGAAGAAATTGCTTGGACAGGGTTAGCTCTTAACACTTAAACCCCACATGTTCCTCTTGAATTGTATTTCAGCAGAAAGGAATTCTAGTGAGAATTTTTTGACTCTTTGAAGACAAGTTACAACTCCATCTCAAACTGTAAAAAATTCTAGACACACAATTTCTTCATACACCTTTTCTCCTTAGCTGCTAAATTCATTTTTCTCTTGTTCCTATTAATCTGGTCTCTGTTCTTGTCCATTCAGAAATACAAACATGCATGGACACACCATGCAATTAAAAGCAGATGCTCCAAGATTTCCCCGTCTTTATCATAAACAAACATCACCCACTAGGTGGGAGAAGCATCATTTAGGATGTGCTTTAGGCTGCACCAGAAGCTCCCATTTGAACATTGACTGTGACATCCTGGTCGTAGAGGAAGGCATGTGGACTGAGCAGGGAAAGTGGCCAAGGGCCAAAGGTCTAGAAAGCCTGGAAAAGGAGATTTTGTTGGCTACTACCCCTTGCCTGATTCTGCCACTCAACCATACTTGGTAGCCATAGTGATACAGGGAGGATAAGGCTAAAGCACTTTGCCTTTGATTTTTGCATCCCTTTTATGTGTGAGTGGCTAACAGAGTGAGAAAGTGCACCCTTTAATGTACAATCTACCCAGAGAGATCAATGGCAGCTTAACACGCATTTCTGTCTAATATTCATTTTGGCAGATCTTTGCAACAAAAATGCTGGTTTTAATGAAGTGCATTAAAATGAGGAGATTCGTGGCTAGTCTGTATGCTTTTATTACTAGGTCTCCCCTTGAGCTGTCAGAGTATAAACCATTCCATGGCAGTGAGTTCTGTGGCCATGGGGCAGAGGAATATCACTTTAGGAATCATACATAAGAGATTTCCCCCTTTTTTGGAAAGATCCATGCACGAATGAACATTCTCAGTTTGATCCACTGTGTATCCTTAATATGGGATCTATCATCTTTCTTTCTTTCTTTCTTTCTTTCTTTCTTTCTTTCTTTCTTTCTTTCTTTCTTTCTTTCTTTCTTTCTTTCTTTCTCCTTCCTTCCTTCCTTCCTTCCTTCCTTCCTTCCTTCCTTCCTTCCTTCCTTCCTTCCTTCCTTCCTTCTTTCCTTCCATGTATTTAGTACAGGGTTTTGCTATGTAGCTTGGACTTATAATGATCCTCCTGTTTTCAGCCTCCCCAGTGCTGGGATTACAGGCATGTATCACCACTCCTGGTCTCAGTGGCCAGCTCAGCATGCCCAGGGGTGGAGCCACAATGCACAGGGTGCTGGGGATCAAACCCTGGACTTTATGCTTACCTAAGCAGATACTTAGTCTGCTGAGCTATCTCATTGGCTCTAAGGTGGGATCTTGCTAGAGATGTATCTTCGAGAGAAAATTGTGCTATGATTTAGAAAGGTGGAGATGATAGGGAAAAGAGATCTATTACAGGCTGAATTGTGTCTTCCCTCCAGTTGTGGGAATCCTAACCTCTAGTACCAGAGAATGTAATTGTATGGAGATAAGGTCCACAAAGAGACTAATAAGTTAAAGCGAGACCACTGGTGTGGGCCTCCACACACTCTGACATGTCCTTATAAAGGAGAAGACAGGCATATATGTGCACAGGGAGAAATCTCTGTGAAGAGGCAACAAGGGGGGCAGCCATCTGCAAGCCAAAGAGAGAGGCCTCTGAGCAACATGAGCACCATGAACTTGGCTTTTCACCCCCCAGAAATGTGAGAAAATGAATCTCTGCTGTTAAAGACACCCAATGCAGTCGTTTACTATGGTGGCCCTAGCAAACCAACATAATGTACAAATCTTGAGGTTGGAAGGGTGGGCTCTGACTTCATTCTTCAGCAGAAAAATGTGATCCAAGTGCAGGAGAGGACAGCTCATTGCTAATGTGTCCTAGGGCGAGGTCACTGAGGATGTCTGAAACTTCTGGGAATTGGAGAATGAGGGTAGTAGCTGTGTGGTGAACACCGTCTTTCAATGCCAAAAATGCTGCCACTGGCAAGAAGGAATCATTCTAGAGCCAGCTGTGTGAGGGGGCTGTGCTTACAGCCAAAGGGCACGAGTTAAACAGGCAAAGAATTGCTGCAGTAATATTTGGAGAATGTTGCAGGAGGAACTGAGAGATGGTCTTATATTGTTAAAAGCACAGACTCTAGCACGTTGTAGCTACATGGCTTCTGTAGCTTTGGTCTTCATGAAGGGAGTCCTTATAAAGCTTCAGTCTTTTCGTCTGTAAAACAGGGATCATAGTGCTACCTTGAGAAGCATAGTTAGGATTAATTCAATGTTTTCAAAACACTTAGAACAACGATGGCAAACCTTTTAGAGATCGAGAGCCAAACTGCAACTCAAAACCCTCCTATTTATTACCAAGTGCCAACACTGCAATTAAACCTGAGTACTAAGTTTTTATTTTAGTAAAAAGTAACTCTATGTGAACACCTTCTACCTGAAAAGAAAAACATAACAAGGGTGCCATTGGCTTGGTACATGGCTCTGACAGTGCCTAGAGTGTGCTGTTTGGTACAAGAGCGAGTGCCTTGTGCTTCAGGTGAGGGAATTCACTGACTGCTGATTGCACCCCAGTAGGCCAGGGCACCCCTAAGGCATTTGGCAGGCCCCAAGAGCTCTTAACATCCAGGGCACCAGGGTCTGGCTGTGCCTCAGTGTCTCCCAGCCTCTCCCTCCCCTCTGTTTCCTAGGGGGCATCCAGCCTCTTCCTTCTGATCTACCTGGGTCCCATTGTCACCTCCTTTGATTGATCTTCCCCACTTCTGCCAAAATAAAATCCAGAGTAGAAAATCTGTCTCTGCTCTTACGTCTAACACCCAGGGGCTTAGGAAGGGACAATGTTAGAGGAGGTGATCTGGTTAAGGAAATTCATGAAATGATGGGCCAAGTGTGATGGATTTTTCCTTTCTGGAGTGAAAAAGATATGATGCAGAGGGATGGGGAGGAGGAGAAAAAGAAGAGGAGGAAAAAGGAGAAAAAGGAAAGAGAAGGGCTGGGGAGATGGCTCAGTGGAATAAGCACTTCCCTGGCAAGTGCGAGGGCCTGAGTTCAATCCCTGGTCCTGCAAAAAAAATCTGACTGTAAAGTAGGAACAGTTCAATGTGTACATCATTGGGCACTTTAGGAATTAAATGCAGTATTGAATGTACACTGCTCAACATAATGCCAGGCTCAGAGTAGTTGCTCAATAAATATCAGGAGTTGAAAAAGGAAAAAGAAGAAGAGGAAAAGGAGGAGGAGAAGCAGAAGGCATAGATGACAACAATTTTGCAGCACTGGGGATTGAACCCAGCATCTTCTCACTGAGCAATGTTACCAGTATGTTTTAATGGTTATTTTGGGAAAAGATCTCACTAAAGTGCTCGGGTGGATCTGAACTTGTAGTCCTATTAGTGACAGCCTCCCACAGTGCTGGGACTGCTGGCATATAGCACAAGCCAGCTTAAAATGAAGACCTCTGATACAAAAGGGCCCTTGACAATTTGACTATTCAATACTTCTCAGGCTTTGTTTCATATTATGTGAAGTTTCTGCTACACACATGCTAATGTCCACAATTCCCAGGAAATGCTGGGCCTTTGCACACACTCTACCTCACAGCACTGCCCTGGAATACTGTTCTTCTCTTCGAGCCTTGGTGAATGAGAGCTCACCTTTCAAAATCCAGATTTCTTGGTTCAGGAAGGAATCCCTAATGATTCTTCGAACAGAATTTAGAACCACCAAATATTTCTACCATCTGGGATCAGGAAAAAGACCTCAAACTTCATTTGTTATCAATTGGTAAGTATAATAAGAATGTAAGACATCATGAAGAATTTAAAATCATCTAGAGACTAAATCTGGCAATTCTTCCTGGGCATTTGGCTGCCCCTTCAAACTTCAGGGGTTCTTTAAAAAGTGGTATTTTAAGAAGTAAACTACCTCTGTAATAAAAGGGGAGCATTAAAGTCAATGGTTTAAGGATGTCTGTGGCAGTAAAAGAGAGCAGGCCAAATGGGAGAAGCGAGGAAGGTTGCCCTGGTCACCAGCCCAGTGGCCCTAAATTCGCCAACACACCTGTGCTTGGTCGTCTGCCATTTTATCCTGAGCTCATCTACGGGCAGTAGGGAGGAAGGGAGAGAGCCCTTTACCACCTTCTAGTGTCCCCGGAAACATAAAAGCAGCTCCGCGCATGCCTTGAGCACAGCATGCGGTTGTCCCAGGCATGCACGGTCTCTGTGTTTTCGTGGGCTTGCAGTAGGCTTTCCGAAGTCTGGCCCCACCAACCACTTGTCCAACTCCAAACAATGTTCAGATTTCCACTTACTATTCAGAAGGAACTAATAACCTGTACATGCTTTGGGTTCTTTTCTATTTCCTCCCTTCCCTCTCTTGACATCTGGCTCTTCCCAAGCACCTGACCCACAGTTCTCAGTGCCCTCCTGCTGCTGTGGGACCACCAAGACCACCTCAGAGACTCAGCCTTTTGAGCCTTCTGAAGATTCACATTCTGCACCCCACAAGCCCCACCACCCATTCGGGAAACAGAACGAAACAAACAAAGCAGAAAGGCAGTAATCTCTGCTCAGCAGTAGCCCCTTCTGGGCTGGATGGAAAGTGGATTAAGTTACCTCCTAACTGATTTTTTGCAGAAAGCATGAATAGGTAGAACAGCCTAGTGCACAACCTGCCCTCTGCAAGATAATAAAAACATATTACCTGACTTATTACTCGAACCCTAAATGGTGATCCATTCGGGAATTTGTACTCTGAAAGCTCGGAATGAGGCTGGGGGCAGCAAACTCATAATTATTAGTCTCTATAGGCCCATAACAGCGCCATGGAGACATCTGCTCTCTAGGCCTATGAATAAATTACAGGATCCTATAATAGAATTACAGTTCCTTCCCCTAACTGCATTTTAAGGAGAGCATAATGGAAAGGTAGAACTGCATGGGAAAGAGGAATCGAAAGAATGGCTTTTAAATGTTTCTATATTTTGGTAATATACTCAAAAAATATAAGTGAAAAAAATCTGAAAGTATAAATGAGATAATAATAACCATAGATCATTTTTAGTTCCTGGGAAGAAAAGCACCATATAGATTTGAGGTGTTATTATTATGCATATTATATATAGAGAGACACTGTGTATTTATGCACAGTGAAGCTCACATATGTCATCCTCACTAATAACATTTTCTTTTCTAGCTCTGCATAAGACAAGATATGCCATTTTCATATGTTCCACACAGATTTGGAGGAACTCGCTCAGAATATTTTTGCTGATGAAATTTTCTAGGTTGTAACATTTATCTTTTTGAAGTGCCTACTTTCTATAACCCCACACGAAGAGTTGTGCTTTTACCTCTCATTATGATGCCATCTACGTGTGGAATTTTTTGTCAATTGCTTATCTCAAGCATCAGTCAATTTCTTGTGGGTTTGCCTTGCTTATGAGGGGCATCCACAATGCTTTGGCGGATCCAGCTCCCTGCCTCTGTGGAGTATACCCTTAATGGAGTATACCCCCGAACACTGGAAATCATACAAATGTAAGGCCAAGACAGATGCTGTTAGTTTGGGAATCAGGGCTTATACGAGACTCTGAAGACAAGAGAGGGGATTATTCGGAAGAAAATTAGACAAAAATGTTCTGATGAAGACACACACACGCACACACACACACACACACACACACACACACACACACACACACACACCCCACATACTTACTCAGTTGTTATACAAGTACAAGGTTGGAAGGAACCATTAACAAAATTCCCTGTCCTTTCCATCTCTCCAAGGTGTTTGACTCTATGCTAGAAAAAAGTCCCTCAGACTCGTGAATGATCACCCCTAGTGGTGGGATATGACACCTACGTGGATTTTTGCAGAGCAAGTGTTTATAATCTCCAGCTGGTTTCCTCTGCCACCCAGCACACTTCTGGGCGGCTCACTGCCTGTGCTGTCACTTGCTGGGTGCTGAAGGAATAAAAATTCACTTGAGTATTAGTGATAGCAAAGCAAAGTTGAGAAATTAAATGTTCTACAAAGAGAGGGGCACATATTTATCCTCAAAGTAAAATCAAACCATTTGGGGTTATATGTGATTGCTCTCTTGGAGTTCACACTTTGTTGGCATTTTTCTTTAGAGTGGGTAATAGGAAACTCCTGGTTTAATTCATATTACATTCTTGCAGTTTGGGGGTGAGAAAACTTGCACCAGCTTTCCGTATGGTGCATATATTGTTCATGTGGAGCAGCATTAGTATGAGATGAGGAGAAAAAGAGGAACCAGGGGAAAAAGAGAAGAACAGGAGCCAGTTGGATGAATTTAGAAAGAAAGAGGGGTCTAGCAGAAGAAGAAATAAGATTCCATACAAAGAGCAATTCATGGTCTTGCCTTGGGGAAATCATTTAGTATCTTTGTGCTTCAGTTTCTCCTTTTAATTATGTACTTCTTGAATATTCAATTGGCTTTGGATTATGGCTCTAGCGGTAAGGTAAATCCCTCACAGTGGAACCTTCTGAAGCAGTTGTCTCCTACCAGTAAGCAGCATCCCTACGTGGCACCTGACTTACTTCAGTCCCTAATCTTAAAATACTTAGGCTGCCTATGTGTGGGCTGTATGTGAATAGACCCCCCTCTTCCTCTCCTTCCTAGATATTCAACTTAGTAGGAGAAACTCAGTTCACCTACTAAGTTTTTTCATCAGCCCATTGGCTCCCACTGCATACGGGCCTCCTTGCTGGACTTGACTGCTAAGGTTCCTGAGGGTGGGACTCACATTAGTTCCTAATCCATCCTTGAGACCAAGCTAAAATGATGGTACTACTTGATCACTGGTTGCTCAATGACTCAGAGGAAGAGTCTGAGGTGTGGGTTTCTAAGGCTCTTGTGAGATCATTCTTTCTGCTATGATTGGGATATAGTTGGAGTGTGTTGTTCAAAATTTCATGGGTGGGAAGCTTGGTCTCCAGTGTGATGGCTCAGGGGTGGTGAGTCTCTAAGAAGTGGAGCTTATAGGGAAATAGGTTATGGGGCACATCAACCTCCAAAGGGATTAGTGTGCTTCTCACAAGACCAGAATAGCTATAAATCAAGGCCACCCCACAGGTCTGACCTCTTCTTCAGACATTTGTTTCCATTTCTATTTCTCTACCATGCTGTGATATGTTCAAGGGGCCTGAACATTTGCTGGTACCCATGCTATTTGGATTTTCCAGCCAGCAGAATTATAGGCCAGATGAATTTCATTTCTTTGTAAGGTATCCAGCCTCTAATATTTTGATGTAGAAACACAAAATGGATGAATATGTCTTTTGATCTGATCTGCATTATGGCTGTGAGCTCCCTTTAAAAAGCCCCTTCTAGCTGCTATGGTTAACTGCTTTTGCCATTCACTTCTGAGTCAGGCTAGAAGCTTACTACTTTTGAAAGATGTACAATCATTGATAAATAGACATTGAATATCCGGGTTAGGATTCTAGTGAAATTCTTAGATAAATACCAAGTAGCTCCATCTTTGTGTCTTCAGAAGCAATAAGGTGTGGGGTGACACCGGCCACATAGGAGGGGGCTCAAGAGCAGGGCAGCAGGCTTGACCACAAGGACCTGTCTATCATGTTCTCTATTAGCATCTCCACAAGGCCTCCCCTCTACCTCTGCACAGCAGCCCCAGAGGTGGCCATGACTGCGGGACTCTGAGGATCTCTGCTCTGGTCCCCAACCCTCCCTTCAACTGCAGAGTCAGAAGTACAGATCTGCCCTGACAGCTGTGCTCTTTCAAGGAGTTCTGCATGAGGGATGAGGAAGCTAGGAACTGCTCTTGAAACGTGATAAGCAGAGGCAACTGCATCTTTAATCACAAATGCAGGAAGCAGAGTTGGTCCCTACTGTGCTTAAAGCCAGCTGGCAGGATGTTCCTCCTCTCTGACCTCAAAAACAGTGTTTACTGATGCTCACATTATGCATTGCCCTGGGCTTAGCATCATATGAAATCATATAACTTTATTCTGACATCCATAGTAAGGATTTTAAGGAGAAGGCTAGTGAGATGGAGAATCATGCCTCAATAGCTCCCAGTAATCTACTATGTTTTCTGAAAAACTAGGAGAGAAGAGCTCAGAGATTCTAAGTGTAAATAGTGAGACAGAAATTCCAATTACTTTGATTTACATATATGTACTGAATGTATTGTATATATGTGTTGAAATATTACATTTTGAATATGAGATTATTAGGGAGTTGTCACAAAACCAAGTAGAAAATAAAAATAGAAAGCCCATTTAAGGTTTAGTAAATGACAGAGAATGAATTTGAACTCAGAACACATCCCCAAAGCCACTATTGTCCTGCCTTTTCTCTGCACCTGTCTTTCCTTCAGATACCTAATGTCCTAAATTCTCTTTTTCTAGTTCTTTGAGTTTTATTGTACTACTTTACACTAGAGTTATATCTTAGAATATTTTATCATTTTATTAATTACATGGTTCTGTATTTATTTACCTTATGGATGTTTCTTTCTGATACAATAATTTAATTTATATCAACATGCGAATGACTACCAGGGAGTAATCTGTATTGTCACAGCAAATTATGATGCTTTAGCACCATGGACAGAGACAGTTGTAACCCTGAACTCTTGAGTCTGGACCAGTGAAAAGAGCGGTGTTAGAAAAAAGCAGGATGCTCCTCCTTGTGCCCCTTGAGTGTATTAGCTCACTCACCCTGCATATAGTAAGTGATAAATGTTTGCTGAAAAATTACTGATTAAACAAACAAACATAACGATCTAATGAATTTATGAATGTGGTGGTACCACATCTAGGCGATAGAGGCCACTGTTCACATTTTCCGATGCCTGTGCCAATGCTACACAAGGAAAGGAGAGCTAGGGGCATGGAAAATTCTGTTGTCCTAGAGGCTGATTCTATGGCCGGGATTCTGAAGTGGATTTTAGTGTATGTCTTGCCTCCTCCACAGCCCTAGGGAGAGTTCTCACGGACGGCAAAGGAAATGCTGTCTATGTGGCTGGGGAGAGGCTGAGAGCTGTGGATGACTGTTGCTGCTGGGCACCTGTGAGGTACAATCCTGGCAGGAAAGTCAGGCAGAGAGTTGGGCAAAGCTTATTCCTGGGGCGGCTCAGGGCATAAGATGGCAACTGAGTGTGTGTTTGTTTATGGGAAGGCGACTACTGGCAACTCACTGTTGTTCTCTGCTTTATTGGAGTCGTGCAGCTCTGCTAGAAGACAATATTCTATAAAATCTCCCAGTTTGGACCTTTACCTGGGAGCTCAGAATCCAGACTCACCCAGAACTTTTCTTGAGAACACACATACTCTCCTGCCCCAGGAACCCCTGTGGGGAGAGGGAAGCTGTATCTGGCTGCCACACCTCTGTACCAGAGCCAGTTGGCTAAAGACTAGGGGCGACCTCTGAGAAAGCACTGAATACAGCCTGATCACCAAGCACACTCCCCTGTGGGTGTGGTCACATTACATGAGCACAAGGGGCCTATTGTCCTCATGTCTAGGTATGCAACCTGTGAGTTCTTAAGAGGCATAGACTGTTCTTTGATTTCATCTTTAGGGGTTGGGGCCTGGCACAGGAGCAGGTACAGACACATCAGTGGATTTCTTTAATGAATTAAAGTAGTGAGAGGCTGCATTGCAGTGATCTAAATCAACTGCTAAAATGATCAAATTAACCAGACCTATTATTTAACTGTCACATGATTTACATTGATAGATTAAAAACAAAGTAGAGACAGTGGAAAGGGATCTCCCCAAACTATGCCTTTGTGACTATTACTGTGATGACTGGAGGGATAGAACTTTTCTCACTGAACATAATGAACCAGAGTTAATTTTATCCGTGTTTGTTTTCAGCTTTTGCACGCACAACAGGAGACCCTTAATGACCATCCAACTTGTGTCTTATTAAATTTAAAAGGATGAAATGAATTGCATGAACCATAAGCTTATATGCTACCATAAGCTAATGAGGAAAACGCTGATTAAAGTTTACTCAGCAAAGAACAGTAATCTCTGCACCTCCAGCCTATGAAAATAAATGCATGCTGAGAAGATACAGCAAGAAAATGAACATCTAGCTTTACGTTGCTGGGAGAGAGTATGAATAAATTAACCAGCTGGGAGCATGCAATAAACAAAGGAGTTAGGATCCCTGTGTTCCTTTTGTGACTGATTGTAGGAGCTCAACTTCCCAAAATGTCTCGAAGATTCTAGATGTGGCAAGGCTAGAAGCAAGAATGCCTAGGCCTGCTATTCTCTCTTGACTGGCTCTATCTTCCACCTTTCAAGACAGCTAGGAGAAGGACAAGGACCTCCAGTTAAAGACCTCACCTGATAGGTTCTCCTGGGAAGGTTACCATTCTATTTTGAAGAAAAAAAATGTGTCTTGTCTCAAGAGGGAAGAGTTGTTGGCCAGTTCCTCTGAGCTGAATTAAAGACTGCAACTCAACCCATCAGGAACTCATTTCAAGTGAGCTCCCCAAGCATGAGTTAGACTGTGTGAAACAGGATCCATGCCCAGTGCTGGTGGTTAAGAGATGAGTGGAAAGGCTTCAGTCACCACCCTCAATGCCCTTTTAGTCTATGGAAAAGTCAGACAAGTCAAGAGATGGTCAGAACACCTGGCATGGTGATTGTTATGAGACATATACAGCGAGACCCAAAGGAGGGGATTCCTAGTCCACATGGGCACAGAGTAGGAGGCTGGTAAGACAGAAATTTGTGGGAGCAAAAGGATAGAGGTGGAGCTTGAGATGATAGTACAGTGAGTTCAAAGTTTAAAGGCACTGTAAGAGTGGGTGGGGCAGGAACAAGGAATGCCCCCTCCACCCATATGCATCCAAAGGAAAGACTTACTTGTACAGAGTCCAAGGCTCACTCATGGACTTTCAATCATTTTATGATGGCCAGAGCACAGCAGGGAGCTCGGGGAAGTGGGTAACACAGAACAGAAAGAGAAGAGTCTGGGTGTTAGGCTTTGGACTTCATCCTGAAGGAATAGTGAGCCATTGAAGGACTCCACGAGAGTTAGGAAAGGGGGCTGCTGTCAGATTTGATGCTCTGACCAACTAGAGAGATTGGGATGTTGGGGTTTGAAAAGAAATGAAATCAGACAGCAGAACAGTCAGATGTGTGGGACTGTGAACCAGGAGACTGGGCTTCCAAGCTGGGCTCTGTCATGGAACATTCCCTAAAGCCAGTGGGTTCATAGCGGCTCCTTTTGGGGTGCCTGTGGTACCCCCACTCCAAGAGCTACTGTTCGTGTTGCACACCCCTGGAACCAGGGTGTCCTCCTCTGCAGGTGCTCAAGGACCATGAATTTCTTTTGGTGGGGGAAGGATCTTATTTGTCTAAAGTACATGTAGATATTCAAGAAATGTTTAATTGAATAAGTGGATGGAAAGTCACTTATCCTCTGTGAACCTTTATTTCCTTATTGCTAAAATGAAAACTGCCTCAATGCTCCCTCCCAATTAGGAAACTCCCTGTTGCAATGATCTGCAATACCTAAGTGTATATCACATTTCCTCAGAGCCACCCCCCATGGCCCTTTAGCTACATCTCTTTTCCCTGCAGTCTTGTGATTCCCACATTTCCTGCACACATGCTGGTTCAAGTCCTGCCCTTCCCCTTGACTTCACTCTTGAGTGACTCATTTCCTCAGCTAACTAACCTGTCCTTTTTCACCCCACTCTGCCCTTGTCTGTATCTTAGTTCCTTCCTGTCTGGCTCTCCACCCCTGCATTCTCCATTCTTTCTATTTGCTTTTATTTGCTTTCTCCTCTTCCTCAACTGTTTTTGTCCTCACGAAATTTCTCCTGACCTAATTTCCTACTTGGATTCTTGCTCCTGGCATTTGGTTCTACCTGACCTCCAGACTCGTCTCTCCACTTATACTGAGCATGAACAAATTGGTGACGATAATGGTACTGGTGCTATTTCAGCAAAGTAAGGAACAAAGATGCAGAGGATGCTTTTGAAAGGGCTGCAGGGCAGCGGCGGAAGGAGGGAGGAGCACCGCTTAGCTCATCACCGAGAATATTCTGCCCTCTGATGGAGCTTCAGAGAGTGTGTGAGCATACGATGAGCATCTGGAACTGTTCCTTCCAGAAAATAATACATCAGAAGGCAGAAAAATAATTATGCTTCCCTCAATGATCCCAGCAAAGATGTTTGCTCTCCTAAAGTACCTCAAGGCACTCATAAAACTCGGAAAACTGAGTTAAGTGCTTTTTATTAAACCATTAAGAGATTTTATTCAGCTAAGACGAATGTCTTCACTGAAGGATACAGAGTTTGATAGGATAGAAAATACCCATATGAAAACTTGTCTGAATAAATTAGACTGATGTATTTGACATTTAGGGCTGTGAGCGCCTGATTCCTTCTGTCATTCCCCCCTACCAACCAGGAAATATTCCGTAATGTGGAATTGCTGAGTTAGAGGAGGGTGGGAGCAGGCAGGAGAGGCCTTGACAGCACTGGGGATTTTCCTATCCATAAATGGTTTAAGGATGAAGACATAAGGAGAAAATAATCCATTTTATTTCTATAATAGTCGCTGGTTCCCAGATCCTTCTGGCCTTGTCCTGAAAAGGTTGAGAAATGAGAAAATACAAGACACTGGTAGGAGGAAGGACTTGGGGCTGGCATGGCCAAAGATGGGACAGCCATATCCGATCTCAGGGTCTCCAAATTTCTGCTCTTACATCATAGATGGTATGGGTTCAGAAATGACAAATCTAGTGACACTCATGGCCATCTCTACTCAACATGCCTGATATCCCCATGACAAATCCAGAGCAGATTCTTCTGGGGACATCACAGATTTCTCTCCCATTCTTCCAAGATAAAAAAGAAACTAGCTATGAGAATCTTGTGTGCCATGGGATTTAGTATAATAATGTTTATTTATAAGGAATAAAATTGAGCCAGGCACTGTGAGCTCACAATGGCTCAGACTTAATAATAGTAATAGCTAATGTTTATTGGGTATTTACCATGTGCCTGGCACTATGCCAAGCATTTTACATAGAATTTTGTTCTTTGCCCTTGCAACAGTTCTAGGAGGAGCATATCATCACTGCCGTCCTTCTGACAGGGAGCAGGGTGAGCACACCTATTTGGTGCCACGCAGGGCCACTGTCTGCCTTCTTCTGGGAACTGCTGGTTTGCTCTATCTCTTTCTCTACACCCTACCCATATGACTTCTGTATCTTCTGTGCCTCAATCAGTCCCCTCCCAAGGGATTTTTGAGCTTGAGACAAAAAGAGCTGGATTAGGCTGAACTTCTAACATGGAATGTACAGGTCCAGTGGCTGCCAGTTTCCAGCGTGTGACCTGGAGGAATGGAATCTTGCTGTGTCCGAGGGAGACTGAAAACAAATCATGTGCCCAGGCCACAGTTACAGCCTTCCCTGGCCTTAGTTGCTGCAGACGTCAAATTTCTTCTTCTGAGTTCTGCAGGATTCCCAGGGTAGCAGTACTCATAAAGTATCAGTACTCCCAGGGTACTAGATCTCACAATGATCTCCCTTTTCCTCAGCTACTTCAAATTGGTATTTTAGGAAAGAAGCACAGTGTGGTGGATAGGTTCATGAGCTTTACAGTCAGATAGCCTAGGCTTACCCAAATGCCACTGATTCCTGCTCCTTATTCCCTGATACCTCAACTTCATTTGAAAAATGGAGTCAATAGATTTTGTAGGGTTATTGTTCAGGTAAAGCATATAGTGATGTTCACAGTATATGCTGCTTCCAATTTAAAAAAGTGAATGCTCCCTCTCTTTAATACCATTTTGAACTGTTACTTGATGATGATTATTGTTATTGTTATTATTGTTAATTTCCTGATTGCTTGTAGGATGATAGGATTCTAATGATGACTCTCTGATGGTACCTGGAATTTTAAGTTTACCATTCATGTTTCTGGAAACACTCTTCCTGGAAAGGACTGAGAGTGAGTGCAGGAGATTGTGTGGATGGCTGTGAGCATGACCATGAGGGCCTCTGGTGAGAGCATCAAGCTGTTTCCTGGCAGGCTTAGGGGTGATTCCAAAAATAAGAGCTAATAATATCTTCCGGAGACTTCAGCGCACAGACTGGCGTTCTGTGCAAACTGTGAGGCGAGGTGCAAGAAAGCAGAAAGGCAGATTGATTTTTAAAAGGCTGAACTTGCAGGCTGTTGTAAGAAGCAGCCAACAAATGAGAGATCTATAAACCCTGTGCACATGCAGTGCATCACTGGGAATGATGCTGGGAGATGGATTAGGCACTGAAAATGAGTACTCTGCCGAACAAAGAAGTTTTTATATGATGTCAGAATCTGGAAATTCCCACGACTGCTTTTTTTTTTTTTTTTTTTTTTTTTTTTTTAATAGGCAACATTAGATGGGGAGGAAGGAGTGGAGGATGAAATTAAATTTCTTAAAGGGATCATCATTAAGGACTAAAAACCAGTTGGAAAAGAAGCTGGAGGCCAGATGTGATTTGGGAGTGCAGTGAGGGGCAATGGAGGGGAATAGATTCAATACGACTCCACCTGGTTTCTCTGCTGGGCTGGCAAATTGATTTAGGGAGAGCTGTACAGGGGATACTCAGAGGCTCTGCAAGTTTCCAGCGGTAAGCTGGGCAGGCTTGCTCTTGGGCCCAGTGTCAGATGCTTCCCAGACATTCCTCTCTAGGAAAGTCACTTGGCCAAAGCACTGATTGCAGAGCCCCAGCTGCTCCTAGAGTTCTAACGTGAGCCAGTAAACATGTCATTCAAAGCAAAGGAAGAAGCCAAAATTTGCAGAGTCCTCCTGCCTTTTCAAGGGAGGGATAAGAAATGAGAAGGGAGTGTGCTGGCTGGCCCCCAGAAGGTGGTAGGGTGGGTAAATGCTACAGTTTGAATCTGAAATGCGCAAATGCCTGGTCTCTAGCTTGACCCTTTTGGGAGGTGGTGGAATTTAAAGAGGTAGGGATCAGTTGGAAGAAGTTAGGTCATGGAGTGCCCTTGAAGAGGTATTTGAAGCCAAACCCCTTCTTTGCTCTCTTGGCTTTCCAGCCTGCAGAGCCTCCTACGCCATGAGCTCCATACCATGATGTTCTATCTTACCCTAGGCCCAAAGGCTATGGGGCCAAGTGACCATGGACAGAAACTTCTGAACAGTAAACCCAAGCAAGGTTTTTCTCATCATAAATCAATCATCATAGGTATTCTGTAACAGCAATGGAAAACTGACTGATGTGGCTAAGAGTGCACACACTTCTACAATAGATCTCTCAAAGCAAAAAGGTTAGAAAAATAACAAGAATCCTGAGGATAAAGGGATGTTCAAGTTCATGGGGTCTGAATGGCAAGTGAATTTTAAGTCAACCCTGGGGGTTAGGTAGGGATGAATGTATCTCAGCCCTAGAACTTCAGTTTAGAGAGGATCTCATTTATTCCTTGGAAACGTCACAATAGTTTAGGTGGCCTGTCAAAATTGAGTGTGGAGGAAGGTGACATGATTATCTGCATAGACCTTGTGGGCACACTGAACCACCCTCCAAAGTATGACAGTCTAAGGTCATCTAGGACAAGGCGAGATCAAAACCCAGAGCTGCTTGAATTCCAGTTCAATGTCTATCCTTTATATAGGATTGGTCCTCTTCTCAGTGAGTAATTCTTGTGGTCCCCAGCTATTCTGCTGTTTGCTGCACAAATTTCCTGCAAAGGAAGACTAGTCCACCCCATAGATGGGAGCTAGATGGAGTTATAACTGGAATCCATCCTAGCAGGGGAAAAATTAGGAAGTTCTATGGTCATGATCAGGGTCTGTACAAAGACTGTGGGGATCCTTCATCCTGTGTAATCAAGGCTGCTAGTCCAAGCTGCACTCTGGTAGGTGTTATTGATGAAAAGCTAAAGTGAGAGTAGAGATGGGAACTTCCTGAGAGACCAGGTCACCCTGTTTCTTCCCTGTGGTCTCATTGCCCTGGGATACCAGGCTACACTGAAGCTCAATCCTAGTTGGTAGTTACTTGATGTTAGAAACATCGAAGAGGAAATGGTGATGGTGGATTGAGTGTCCTTCAAGTTGGAGTATGCTTAGCTTTTAATGACACTGTTCAGAGTCTGGTACTTTTGTGTTTTTGAAATATATATACTTTCCAATTTCAAAGGAACTGTACATTTTTAATCTATGGTATAAAGATCTCTTGTATACTAATGAACTGAAATTTTAATTTGTTTCCTGTTCCTTTCACAGTATCCCTATAGCATTTGACCTACTGACCTCATTACCTACTTAACAATGAGGAAGACTGAACTATGATAATTTGCAGTAAAGTAATTGTCTCAGGATCACACAAGTTACTGGAAGAGGCTAGACCTTCTAAGTTTAAATAATGCACTTTCTGTCATGTAATTATATCCAAGTTTCCATGTCCAGACTTTTAAGCTATATACTTGTCAATGGCAGGTCATATGAATTATTTAATTGCTTCAGGAAGAAAGACAACTCATTGTGGGCTCAGGGCCACTCATAGAGGTTAGATAAAGGGCTCAAATTCAACCCTCCTTGTAACTATGTCCATAACCAATTTTGTTTTCCTGCTCAATGAACAAACAGACTTCATTAAATTTTTGGAAGTTAAAAAAGGCATTTATTGTTCAGAGTTTTCCTCTGATGAAAGCCCAGATTTACCCTGCCCCCTGCTTTTGAGCAGCACATGTGCTACTATCATTTACAGGAGTCATTTGACAATCCAATTGAATATCTCCTTGTTTAAGCAGTTCTGCAGATGGATCAGCAGTTGCTCCCATACAGCTGTGCACATCTGGCCTGCAGGTGTGTTTCCTGCTTGGCTGACATGCTTATAAAACAATTTCTTCTGGGACGCAGATATAAGAATTTGCCCAAGGCCAGAGGTAAAGCTGCCCAGGAGCTAGGCCTTGACTTATTTCTAACAATGGTTTTCTGAGAAGCACAGTATGATGCATATACCTACAAATGGATGGGTCACAGAGTTCCCGTCCTGAAAAGCAAGTGCTTGTCAAGGTATGAGTCAGTTTGGGAGCCTGAGAGAATTTAGATGGTTAATGATACAAGTGCAAGTGCACCCATGAATATGTATGGATGGAAGGAGATGATGAATTAGAGCTGCTTCAACAAATCCTATCTGGGTGAGTGGGGGTATGTGGGGAGTGGGAGTGGTAGATTGTTATGTTGAGTGATTAGTACACTGGGTTCATTCACAGCTCTCTCTATTTTTAAGTAGTTTTGAAACTTTCCATAATAAAACTTTAAAAACAAAATCTGTGCCTACATATGGACACCAGAAGTATAATTAATATTATTGGGCCACTTTAATGAGTAGCAAGCAATAAGGGGAGCAAAAATTGGGTGGATGGTCCATCACAGAGCAAAGTGGGGAGGGAGAGGGAGGAGGAGAGGGACAGGGAGGAGGAGAGGGACAGGGAGACAGAAAAAAGGGAGAGGGAGAGGGAGAGGGAGAAAACTCGGGAAATTTCTTCTAGTTATACACTATTCTCTCCTGTTACAGAGACACCCAACACACCATTGTCTGCTATTAGAAGGCAAGTGTCACCTATTCCCCTTGCTTCTTCTCAGACATTTGGTGATCCCTTCCAATGAACTTGGGGTTTCATGGAACCTAAAAATAATGATCAGAGAAATGGGCTGGTGGCAATCAAGTGTGCACAAAATCACACTGAATCAGAGGTCCGAACTGACTTAAGGTGTTATCCAAGAGAAGAAAAAGAAGGATGAAAGGGTACAGAAAGGGTGACAAGAGACCAAATACTGAGGTAATGAAGAAGGGCTCATCTCCTGGGGAAGAGACACTCTGGGGCTGCCCACCCATTAACAGAACGGGCAGGTGCTCAGAAGGTGAGGGCTGTGCCTCGGGCCAGCAGAAGATCTCGCCGCCTCCCTGGCGCAGCAGCTGGTCCTGCCCCACGGCCACAGAGACACGCACAGGCCCTTTAACAACCTTCATGGAAGCAGCAGTGGCTCCCTTTCCAGCTAGCACAGCCCCTTCTGTGCTCCCACAGCCAAAAATATTCTGAACTCAGGTTGTGAATGGCTCCCAGAGCAGTAGGGCCAGCCGCTCTTCTCCTGCAGCAGGTTCTGCTGCTCTGGGTACAGCCAGTGCCTGGGCAATGAGGTGAGAGTGTTCTCTGTCTTCCAGAGATGCCATATGGCTGCGTGGCCACAAATAACTGCACGAACTTGAACAAGACGCCCACTGCCGGAAACACTGCACGCGTGAGCAGACATACTCTTCTCGCTCTCCATCCCGGTGCAGGCACTGAGATACACTCTTGGCGACAGGGGCCCTTCCAGCCTCTCTCCTGCGTGCTAGCCCTCCCTGCCACCCTGGTTGGCTTTGTTGTCCCCCCACCTCCCTGTCTCATTGTCCTATCTCCTGATGCGGTCTTGTGCCCCCTTCCCGCCTCCGAGTGCCTCTCTAATTCCTCCTGCTGGCCACTGTCCCCATGCCTGGCTCCTCCCCTCCCCCCACTCTTCTCCCTCCTTCCTGTGCACAGCTGGGCTCTCTGGGGACATGGCTGTTTGGACTGCTGTTCTACGGCACAGGTGGCACTGGCAGATGCACATTCTTTCCATTCATGTGAGTAAACAGTCAACATTGTATTGAAATATTCATCACCAAGGCCTCTGTCTGAATGTTAATCTGGGGCTGGAGCTGATTCATAGTCCCAGACCGGACTCCTGGGCAGAGCCCAACAGGGACAACATACCTGAGTGGTGGCTGGGTAGTCAGGAAAGGTCAGCCAGAAGAAAGAATTGATTTTGCATTTGCTTTGGGGGTGACACATGGGGGAGCTTTCTGGCAAGAGAAACCACCTGTCTGCTGGGGGAGGACGTGCTCTTGTGGGACAGTCACCGTAGCAGGAGCAGGCTGGCTCATGGCCTGAACAGCCCTGTACAGCAAGCCAGTACTGGTACTGGTATTTATGTGTCTGGCTATGTACCAAATGCTAAAACTGCCCGTGGCTCCTTAATCACTTCCTGTGATCTGTTTGCTTCCTGTTGTTAAAGGTGACATTCTATGTATCTGTTCTGTTTGAGCCATGAAACCTCAGGCATCCTTATGAAGTCTCAATAATACCTCAGAGCTATAGAGGTAATAGATAATCTAGAGTCTTTCTAGAGCATAGCTTGTTCTAGGACATGGGTCTCTGTTCTAATATATTTTGGTGTCAGGCTTTTCCTTGTGATGAATTTAAATTCCTCATAGTTCACAGGAGTCAAAACCAGGCTTGATGTGCTGCTGGGTGGGAAGTCTTCATGCAGCCAGGCCGCTATTAGCTGCAGTGGCCTGTGTGGGGAGTGACTATGAACACCCATTTGCTCCTTCTCACCCTGACACTCACCCATTCACTTATCTCACACCAGGAGAGGATGAAGAGATGGGTTGTTCTCCCTGATTGCTGTGGAGAACTCACAGCCTGGTGCAGGAGAGAGACAGACACATCTGGTACAGTGCTAATTAGTCAATGCATAAGGCTCCAGGCCCCCTGAGGAGGAATGACAGCATCCCACAGAACACATGATATTTGAAGACATTTCTCCTCAAGGACCAAGATTCTCTTGTAGTCATATTTTAATTCTAATGGCTCCACAGTACCTGACTCATAGTGAGGACTCATTAATGTTTATTGAAGAATGAATGAATGAGTGAATGAGTGTGCTCTTGGGACACAAAGATGTACAGATGAGCCCTGCAATCCAGGAGCTGAGAATTAATGGGAATAAAAAAAATATTGTTCAGGGGAGATGAAAATGTTCCCCAAAGATTACCTCTTCATTGAGATTTTCTAAACTTTCCTCCTATAATACTCTCTCTGTATTCCATGTGGGGTTCCAGGGGGCTTAATAGGGGGTGAAGCACTCACAAAACCTTCCTAATTGCTCACTGTGTACCTCTGCAGCTGAACAATACAGGATCAAGAACTGTCCACCTGGCAGCCACCCTTCACCATGGACCATTGTACTCACCCAGACCAGTGTACCCTAGCTGGATGTGTCAGTCAACAGCATGATTGCCTTAGAGTCTTGGGTGAAATTCATGGCCAGGATGAGCCAGATCTGCATGGTGCCTTGTGCGCAGGCAGGCACATCAATCCTACATGCTCAGACTGTGTCCTTTCTGCACTTGGGAAGAAGAGGAACATGTTCAGAATCTTGCTAATGTCTCTTGTGTCACTTCCCCACATCCTGTCACTGTGTCACAGGAAGACCCCAGATTATACTTTGAAAGAGATTCTTTAAACATCCTTCTGGTTGATGTTAACATCCCACTCTCCTGAAGGCATTTTGGAATTGATGCTAGAAAGTCTGAATTGTTTTTCTATATACAGAAGTTCATGTTCTTGCGTGTTTTCCTGTTATTAAAATAGAAAGGCTCATCGTTCTTATTTTTTGAGAGCCTGATCTGTACAGAGCCTCAAAAACGGTAGCTGTGTCTCCGTACTATTTTAACTTTCTAGTATACACGCTAGTGAGGAGCTGAATTCATCTAAGTTATTTAAATACCTTTCACCAGGTATTCCTTGGCTCCTCCTCATTTTCCATCCTGCCTATCTGTGTTGATGTGCTACATGAGTCTCTAATAACCTGAGTGGACCACACACATGGTTCCTTAATCTGTGAAAAACAGAAAAATTACAGTGCTGGCTGGCTCGTGCTCTTCTTGGAGACTTGTGGCTGCCATGCACAGGAGTGTCCCGGCACTGTTTGCTGAAGTCTCTCGCATTCTGTCTTGCTGGGGTCTGGGAATACTGAAAGCATGCAGCTCCAGGTAGCACCAGGCAGCTGACATGGCATATCCACATTCTCCATCTCAGAGTGCTCCCCACTGGTGAGACATTCACAGAGGCCATAAAATGACCCTTGTTTTACAAGTAAAAACCTGAGGTTGAGTTAGAATGAACTAGATCAACATCCCCTAGCTCTTAACAGAGGGCAGAGGGGTTTTATGCCAGAAGTTTTACAAAAGGTGTAGATATCTGTATAGAGTTTACTTGTTCTAGATCCATTCTACACATTTTATAAGTGTGAACTCAGAATCCTTACCATAGCCCTGTGATACAGGTACTATTTCACATCAACAGACAGGGAAACTATAGCACAGAGTGGTGAAATGGCTTGCTTATATCTGCCAGCTGGTGAATGATGGAGCCAAATCACTCTGTTGCCTCCCATGGCTCCTGGGTTTGAAGTCGTGCTTGTGTAAGCCAAGAGATTTTCAAGGGAGACTAAAACCCAACATATCTCATCGAGATGTGACAAAACTCAACCTTCTCTAAGTTTTAATACTACCTCTACATCTGTCTTTGTATGTTCTTATTCTCCTTGCTTCCTTTTCAGAGTCCTTTAGAGGGAAAGGTACTTAAACCCTAATTTTCCAGAATGCCTACTTTATGGCCAGCCCTTTTCTGCTCTTCCTCCTCTTCCCTCATCTTCCTCTTGGTTTCAGCAGGTGGGAAAAGAAGCCACTGACTTCCAGAGCCCATGTGCTCCTCCAAATGCCCCATTTGCCTCTTTCTCACCATCAATTATGACAAATGCCATTAATTTGGAAGGCAAGGATCCAGAAAGAATGGATTTTGAATTAACTAGCTCAGATAATCTGATATTTTTACTGGAGTGTGGCAAGGCATCAGTTAGCTGGGAAACAACAATTGCTTCCAATTGTGCATCCTTCTGGAAAACCAATATCTGCAGAACAAGGTTTTACTTTAAAGGGCAATAAAGTAGGAATTTGTGTTTCAAGGAGGTTGGAGCCTGGGGCAGCTGTTGACATGCTGTTGTGCTGTTTGGGAAGGAACAGAGTTCTACACTGCAAGAAACAGGTTTCTGGCACTCTCTGAGGCTCAAATGTGTTCTTTGCTTAAGACCCTCATCAGTGTCATTATCAGGTTCCGTGGATATTCTAGTGCTTGTATTAGAGAATAATCACTAGTATCATAATAAAGCCACCCTGCTTTGGCCTTGTAAATTGCTCTGTAATGCACTGTCCATTGATAACTCATGAAACATTTGCAAAGCATGACTTGGTTGCAGTCGCTTCACCATGGGCTATAATACCCAGGCCCTGACATTCCAGGGAAGTTGTGGTGGGGTGTGAGAATGAATGATGAGTATTACTGCTAGGCTGAGTAAGGTTCACAGGGGTGTCTTTCCTCTTACCTCTCTATCTAGAAGCTGGAGATGGAGGAGTCTAAGAACCTTGGAAGAGTGGAGTTAAAGACAGAGTAAGGGACCTCAGATCTTTGACCAACCACCACAAGGAGAAAAACTGTCTGTTAATGAGGAGCTCCCACCCTGTGATGGTAGGAGAGTCTAACAGAAGCTTCTATCATGGGGTATCTACTTGTTCTTTTTTTGTGTGTCAGAAGCAGGGATTGAACTCCGGCCCTCATGCTTGCCAGGCAAGTGTTTATTCTACTGAGCCATCTCCCCAGCCCCTACTTGTTCTACAGTTCTTGTTATGTATCCTTTCTAATCCTACTTCCAATGTAAGCTCTTACTTCCTAGTACAGGTATGGAAGCTCCATAACCCAATTGGAAGTTAATCAATGGAGGGCTGTCCTGTCAGAACATCCCAGGGGGGAGGCACAAATTCTGGAAAGCTAATGGAGGGCACAAGAGGAAAGGACTCAAACCTGACTCTATCAGTATTATACTCTGAGGAGTAACTTAAGCAGCTTAGGAGAACTACTTATTTGGTGTGGTCAATTACCATGCAGCACACGGAACAACTGGTATCATCATTTATCAATAATATGTGCTGTATTAATGTGGCTGTAGGTTGCATTTGATGACAGCATTAAACTCTGTTTGCTCAGCCTTCTGTTGCTCATATTCATGGAACTACATTTTATATAACAAGGTCATTTGATCATAATTAAAAAGAAAATAACAACCAGGGAAACATTAACCAGAAACAAAACTTATGGAAGCTGCAGTATCACATGCCTCAGGCTCTGGCTCCTTCAAGGTTGATATTTTATGGGGGCTCTGCAAGAACCTCCAGTCACAAGCTTAGTTGCTGGCTTCAAACTAAACTTTGAAAGGTCCTGGTGCCCCATCCTATGGTGTTGTGGTTGGACCCAGGTCCTGGTACATGGTAGGTGAGTGAGGTCCTGGTACCTGGTAGGTGAGTGAGGTCCTGGTACCTGGTAGGTGAATGAGGTCCTGGTACCTGGCAGGTGAGTGAGGTCCTGGTACATGATAGGTGAGTGAGGTCCTGGTACCTGGTAGATAAGTGCCTTACCACTGAGCTACATCCCCAGCCCTTATTTGCTTTTGACACTGGTTTTTCTACCTCTACATAAAACGAGGCAGAAAAATACTTCTTGGGAGCAGAAATCAGAAGTAATACTATCCTCCCCTTCAATGAAAAAGAACAAAGGAAAGCATGTCTCATGAGTGATGATAATAATTATAACAATAATAACTGACATTTTGAGTGTTTAATATGAGCCCAGCATATATCTAAGGGCTACACTTGCCAAATATTGGAGGGAAATCTGGGCTTTCTAAGCAGAGGAGGTGGGGTCTGACGTATGTTCTCCCTGCTCCTTGACTTGGTGCCTTTATTTCCTTTGCTCTGTCAGCTGAACTTAAGAACTGGGTATGTTTAATGTTTACTGCCTCTCTTCCCTTTCCTTTACCCTTCCCTTCTAGTGACCATCAGATCCCTGTGCCCTTGCTATAGCAGGAATGCCTGCCCTCATTTCCTCTGTATTCCACACTCTGAGAAGCTTAGTCTAAACTGGGCTTTCAGAGAAGATGCCACTTACTATGTGCATTGCTCCTTGTAATTGGTTGGGCAAAGTTTTTACTCTTCCTTCCACAGGATGGCTTCAGAGTTCTGTGTCCTCTAAGTCCTTTCGACTGGGGGACTATGGATGAAGGGCCAGGGTGAAGGAAGGACCAACATTTCTTTGTGATTTCTCTTGGAGGACGGACACTTGTCTCCTCTTCTACCTTCTCTACTCCTACTACCAAGTAATTTACTACATAACCATAAGGACTGCCTTGTAGGATTTTGATTCAATTGGCTGGACAAGTACAAATAGTGGTGCAATAAAATGGGAATTCAAAAGTAAAAAGTGTTCCTCAAAGCACAGCCCCTGCGACCATGACAATCATCTGTGTACCTATACTCTCTCCCACCACCTCCGGGGGCTTGAGTCTGTAGATGATGTGGTACATGCCTCTCCTGCTCCCCCCAATCCATGGTTATTCTCATTCCATGAAAGTGCCAGTGTTCCTGAGACATGAGCTAGGATGGGAACACAGCCAGCTCAGAACTGGCTGTGAGCCCGGTGGAGCTCAGAGACCACCTAGGGTCAGGAATGAGTCACTCTTTCTCGTAGGTCTTTTTAGGATGCTGTAGCTACTGTGAGGACATACCAGTCACCTGAGTTTTCAGATACTGAAAATTGAGCTCAGAAAGATGCAGGTAAATTGTTCACTTGCTACAAGAGAAAATAAAAAAGTGGAGCTCAGCCCTTACAAGGCATGATCTTCTTGGTTTCTATTTTTCTGTGTGTGGATGTGGAATTTTTAAGTGGAATTGGGGATTGGAGTGCCTCAAAAGCCCAGCGGCTCTGACCTAGCTGCAGACCTAGTAGCCCCAGGACCCTGTAATAGGCCCAGGTGAGTAGAAGTTGTGTGTTGACGAAAAAGGATTCTTAGAGGAGGAAGTGTGGGCAGGGAAGAACCAGAGGCAGGCTGTTGCTTAGTGACCTTGGGGACAAGTATCTATTTGACTTCTGTGTTTCTCTACCCCACTCAGCTAGAGCTTTGTTTTAAAAGCAGAACCAGATGCTGCCTCTGAGCTCAGCTTCAGGGCTGAAAATAAATTAGGAAAAAGAGGGCTCCATGCAGGGAGGCAGCAGGGCAAGAAATGCATCATGCCCTAGAAAAACCTGATTAAGATCAGGTCACAGAAGGGGAGTCTCTCTGTTCCAAAGGGCTGAACAGAAGGAGCATGGAGCAGAAGCATGTCAACCCCTTTGCTTGGTTTTGCCCTTTAGCATTTATGCTGCTATATAAATGTAGATCTTGGCAAAAAAAAAAAAAAAAAAAAAAGAAAAAAAAGTAATTTTTCAGGCCTAATGGGTAAAAATGAAAAGCAGGGCCAGGCCAGATGGCAGTGGGTTATGCTCAAGTGTGTTTGGAAGACTCCAAGGTAGCTCCAGTGTTTCTAGCCTGAGAGATGCATATCCTGTATAGTTCCTTCTGAAGTATAGTGAGGAAGCCCTGAGTATGCCAGGACATCACATCCAAGGTCATGTTGCCTGATATAACAGATGGAATTTTGCAGATGTATTTAAGGTCTCTAATCAGTTGACTTTGAGCTAATCAAAGGCTAATCAGGTGAGGCTTTAAAAAAAGGACAGTATCAGATACACTCTCCTGCTGGCTTAAAAGAAAGTAAACAGCCCAGATTTGTGAATTACCAGCTAAAAAGGAATGAAGCAGTTATGATGTGAATGCACACTGGAGTTGCCTGTGGGACAACCTAGAGGTGGTCTTCAGGAGCTGAAACTGGCCCCTGGCCCACAGCCAGCAGGATGATAGGGACCCAAACCTTAGCCACAAGGAACTCAATTCTACCATCAGCCAGAAGGAGCTTGGAAAAGGGGTGTGATCTCTGCATGAGAGTTTGACATGGGAAACACTGATTACATTCCTGTGGGGTCCTGAGCAGGAGGGAAGCTCTACTATGCACAGCCTTTTGACTTACAGAAACCAAGAGCTCACAAAAGGCTACTATTTTAAGCCATTAATGAGGTTTTTAATATATCAGTCAAAACAAAAGTCCTGGCTTCTGGCTTCTGGCTTCTGACCACTACTCCCAGCCCAAAGTTCCAGGAAGGATCAACCAAGACCTCGACTAGAACCATATTAAGAGCCAGCTCCTCCAAACATTCAGTTTTATCTCCTCACCTCCATGCAAGTTTATCCTCCAAGAGTATTTCCCCAAAATGTTTTATGTCTGTCTCCCTGGACCAGAATCTGTTTCCAGGAAAACCAGTGTGAAGCAGTAAGAGCTAGCATAACTGGGTGAAGTTATGTTAACTTCAGGGAGTTGCAGGCAGAGGGAACAGCAGCTGCAGAAACACAGACAAAAAGATTCTTGAGTTTTAGGGAAAGGCAGGTGACCAATAGAAGCCTATAGTTAGAGGATGGGAGAGGACAAAATGTATGGGGAACATGATCAGACCTCCTCTTGATAAGTCTAGTAAGGTTACGAGGTGAACAAAGGGTATCATTTAGGGTTTTTTCATGGAGTGCTTCAACCATTCCCTAAATGTTAGAGCAGGGCCTGAGCACCATGGAATAACTCTTGACAAGTTGCAGCATATGCTCACTTTGCCCCAGTCTCCCAGCTGCCACCTGTGAGAGTTGGTGAAAGCAGATGCCCTGCTGCATGAGTGGACACAGGTCCTGTGAGCTGTCTCAGTGGCACTGCTGAAGATGACAGGATAGAGCTGCTGGCCCACAGATAAAGGAAGGAGAGACTGTCTAAATGAGAAGTTCCAGCTTAAGGGGCATCTGGAACACTGCATTCTGACTGCAAACAGCCCCAAGGATGGACACCAACAAGAACAGGGCTTACGCTTGGCTCCTGGAATATAAAGAAACTGCAAGCCCATGCCTTTTTTCACCCTCAACCCCAAGCCCGCAAAGCGAGTGGGAATTTTCCCGACTCTCTCAGCACCCCGGTTCAGTGAGTCTGTGGGAGAGCCTTTAGCTCCCCCACCCCCGTGCGCACAACGATATCTGGAGCCCCCATCCCCAAGCTTGTGGAGCAAGCAACTAGCCTGAGACACTGCATACCAATTTGCCTGGCAACTCCCTGGAGACTCCAACCCCAAGCCCATGGAGTGAATAGGAATTTTCCCAACTCTCTCGGTACCCTAGCTCGGTGTGTGTGTGGGAGAGCCTTTGGCTTCTCTCCGTGGGCGCCGTGATATCTTGAGCCCCCACCCCCAAGCCCGCCGAGCAAGCGACTGGCTTGAGACATCCCAGACCGACTTGCCCAGAAACTCCCAGGAGCCCCTACATCCAAGCCCGCCACAAGAGTGAGAACTTTTGTGACTCTCCCTGTACCCGATCACCCTCTCCTGGCCTGGTGAGTGTGAGAGACAGCTTCTGTGTTCCCCAGTACTCCCCGGAACAAGGACCCAACAGAGGGGAACCACAGGCTCACAGTTGTACCAGAAGAGCTGCAGCAAAAAGGAACTGAATACAATAGCTAGATCCAGGTCAGGCATAACTGGATAATCTCAAACTTAATAGATTGGCACCCGAATCTCATTATGCGCTAAGGTCATAACTGCACCAAAGCTCTACACCAAAAAGATGAGAGGTCAGTGCTAAAAAAAATGACAAAGACAAAGAGAAAAAATGCAATTGCAAGCCTCAAGTCCACCAATAAGTGCAGAGGACACTAGCTCAGCTGAAAGGAATGAATTAACAGATATGGAAGCAAAGGAACAACAGCAGAAAGGTATAGAGGAACTCAGACAAGAATTAACGCCTGGAATAAAATATTTAAATACATAGCATTTGAAGTAATCAAATTCAGAAACATCTGGGGGAAACCCAATGCTCACCCAGAACAAGTGCAGAGAGCACTATTCTAGCTGAAACATGAATTAATAGCATCTGAAGCAAAGAAACAACAGCAAAGAGGTAAAGAGGAACTCAAAGCAGAAATAATTTCTGAAATAAAAAAGAATTCTTTGAAATCATAGCATCTGAAGTACCCAATCAATTCTGGAAATATATAGAAGAAACTTAATTTGTAAAAAACTCTACAATGAGAGAATTAATAGCTACCTCTAAAGAAGATAAGGATAAAAAAAATAGAGGAGATCAGAAATATGGCAGACTCTTGGAATGAGCAATACAGAAAACAAATAGAATGCATGAAGCTGAGTCAAAGAAACATAGAAGAACTAAAAAATCTCAATAACAGGTCTACAAAACCATTTGAGGGAAAGTGAAGACAAAATTTCAGATCTTGAAGACACTGGTACAGCTAGTGAAAAGGTAAATGATCTCTTAAAAACAGCGAGAATGCAGGAAAGACTAATCTATCATGTGCAAGATGATGCCAAGATGAACAATGGGAGATTAATTGGCATCAACGAGAAGGAAGGAGTCAATACAAATGACATGAAAAGAATATGAACAGAAGTAACAGCAAAAAACTTCCAAAATATGAGGAAACAATCCAACATTCAAGTAACTGAAGCATACACAACACCAAATAACTTCAACCCAAGTAAAAAAACCAAAACATATAATAGTCAAGATCCCCGAAATCCAACACAAGAATAATATGCTGAAAGCTGCTAGAGAGAAGAAGCAGATCACATTCAAAGGAAAACCCATCAGAATTGCAGCTGACTTCTCTACACAAACCATGAAGGCAAGAAGAGCATGGAGCAGAGTTCTTCAAGTCCTGTATGAAAACAAATTCCAGCCGAGACTATTATACCCTGCAAAACTCTCTTTCAAGTTTGATGGAGAAATGAAATACTTCCATGACAAAGAACAACTAAAGAATTTCATGATGACAAAGCCATCCCTACACAGGCTACTGAAAAGTGTTCTAGAGAGAGACCACAATGACCTAAACTCCATGAATAAGAATGGAAGGAACCTGCTAAACAGGGCAAAAAATTAAACATAGGATAAAAAGGACTAAACAACAGCAGGTAAATATCATGACAATCATAAGTCAACACATTTCAATTATAACCATTAATGTAAACGTACTCAATTCACCAATTAAGAGAAATAGACCTGCACAGTGGATTAGGAAAGAAAATTCAACAATATACTGTATATAAGAAACACACTTAACTCAAAAGGACATTCATAGGCTCAAAGGATGGAAAACAATAGTACATGCCCCAGCACTTCAAAAAAAGCAGGAGTAGCAATTCTGTTCTCAGAAAGTCTCAACTTCAAACCAAGAATGATGAAATGACACAAACAAGGCCACTACATATTGGTTAGGGGAAAAATTCAAGAGCAAGAGGTAACACTCGTAAATACCAAACATAGGAGCACCCAACTATGTAAGACAAATCTTAATAGACATGAAACACCTAATATCTAAGACCATAATCTTAACAGGAGACCTTAACACCCCTTTATCTCAAAAAAATAGGTCAACTAGACAAAAAATTAGCAAGGAAGTAGCAGAACTGAACCACAGCTTGGAACAAATGGACCTGGTAGACATATACAGAGTGTTTCACCCAACCACAGCTGAATACACATTTTTTCAGCTGCACATAGGTCATTTTCTAAAATAGACCACATACTAGTTCATAGCTCATGCCTAAGTGTATGTGAGAAAATAGAAATTATCCCATGCATATTATATGACCACAGTACAATGAAACTGGCACTAAATGACAAAAGAAACCAGAAAAACCTGCTAAATTCATGGAAACTAAACAACACCCTACTCAGCAATCAATGGGTCACAGAAGAAATTAAACAAGAAATTCCGTAATATCTACAATTCAATGAAAATTCAACCATAACTTACCGGAATTTGTGGGATGTGATGAAAATGGTTCTCAGAGGGAAAATCATAGCTATGAACTCACACATTAGGAAAACAGAACGGGAACAAATAAACACCCTAATGTTGCACCTCTGACAACTAGAAAAAGAAGAGGAAATGAAACCCAGAGCACAAAGATGAGAAGAAACCATAAAGATTAGAGCAGAAATTAATTTAATTGAGATGAATAAAACAGTTCAAAGAATCCACAAATCAAAAAGTTGGTTCTTTGAAAGACTAAATAAAGTTGATATGCCTCTAGCCAACCTCATCAAAAAAAGGAGGGAAAAACTTCAAATACAAGCAATAAGGAATGAAAAGGGTGAAACCACCACAGACCCAGTGGAAACTCAGAAGATTGTCAATAGCTACTTCAAGAATTTTGACACTCACAGAATAGAAGACACAGAAGAAATGGACAGATTCCTCAAAAAGTACAAATTATCAAACCCGAACCATGCCCTTTTTCAGTAATTGTTTGTAATAGCACTATTCATATGGAAGAAATCAGTATAGTTTTAAGATATTACATTATCATGAATTATCTACAAATTAGGTGATATGTAAGAGTACTTAGTAAATAGCGAAAGAGCTATATAGATGACACATATTATGTCTTCTTCTACGGTGTTTTTGTAGATAGAATTGATAGGGATGACTATGCTCTGGCAACTGTAAATCCCTGTACAAATGAGAAGTTGCAAGGTTAGGTATCTCACAAGATACCTGGGCCTGGGGCAGGAAGGTCCCGGCTTCCATTCTGCAAGAGCAGCTCTCTCTCCCAGCAGCAGGAGGGCTGTGCAGTGCACATGGGCCAACATCCTGACATGCTCCATTCACAGAGCTGGGGAATAGCGGTATTCAAGCTGAGCAAATTACAGAAAGTAAATTAAGAGGAATAAAGCTTCTATAACAGACCCTGGGAGAAGGGAAGAAACAAAGAGAAAGAAGGAGGAGACAGGCATAAATTTTTCAGCAATGCACAAATTTTGTAGCAATCTGTTCCATGCTGAAAAACCTCCAGGGAATGAGCACCAGACAGAACTGTGCCCTCATGGAATGAACGCCCTCCAGGTGGGATGCCAGCTGGTACCCAAAGACCTTACCCCAAGGCCTGTAGAGTGGGCACTGTGATGGCTTAGATGGTGAGATACATGCCCAGCAAATCTTTCGACACCTTTAGTTGTTTTGCCCATGATAAAGCTTGTGCTAAGCTAGAAAGGTCTTGCATTTCTAGTATGAAAGACCTCTCTGGGGTTGGATGGTTCAAGTGGAGTTTTTAATATTTCACATTACTGGGAGTCTAGCTGTCACTTTTCATTAACCAGTGTTCTTGAAGTGGCTGCCTTTTTTCATGCACTTGTTGAATATTATCTCTTCATTCCTCCCCACCCCCTAGAGGGATGGAGATGCCATTATACTTGCTTTTTGCCAGAGCCCTCAGTTACAGAGACTGGAGGACCTGTCCCCTACCCCTAGCAACAGTAGAGGTTTGCAGTGGGAATAGCTCATAGGTGCCACCTCTGTGCCACTGCCACCATCCCTCATCTGTGGGGGTATAAGTATAAGCTCCTCTGCTTATCCTTTGCTCCAACTTCGGATGCTTTCACTGGGACTCAGGTGCTTGGGTGTGTCCCTACCAAGCCTGGCTCCAGCGTTGCTCACTGTGGAGTACATTTCCAGCCCTATCAGGTGACACCTCTGCCCTGCCGGCCAGTCCTCGTCCCTGGAGCCAGAGAGCTGTGGTGGCTGCTGACTCCCAGCATGGGGCCCATGCCTCCATAAGGACAGGCTCAGCCTTGCCACTAGAGTGCTCTAAACAGACTACCAGACCAGGCGCGGGGGCACATGCTTGTAATCCCAGTCCTGGAGAAGCTGAAAACAGGAGGATCACCATGAGTCTGAGCTGCATAGTGAGACCCTGTACCAAATGCATTTACATACATACATACATACATACATACATACATACATACATATGAAAAGAAGAAATGCAAGGTCAGCCTTGTTTGGGGTCCAATCTTGGAGTTTCTCCAGGAGTTCATTGCTGAAGCTTTAACCCTAGCACCTGAAGATAAAACTGGCTTTGAAGATAAGGCCTTTCAAGGGGACAGGGTGGGGTGGGGAGGGTGTTGTTCAACACAATGACATTATCTGCAGGAGCCCTAGTCCACCTGAAGAGGAAGTTTGTACGTACACACATACAGAAGGAAGACACTCAAGAGACACAGGGATAAGATGGCACGTGCAAGCCAAGGCAGGAGACAGGCCCTCAGATCAGCAAGCTCTGCTGACCTTTCATATTTCCATTGTTTAACCCCTCAGCCTGTGGTGCTTGGTCAGGGCAGTCCTAGGAAACTCACACAGTGTCAACTCCCCTCTCTGCCTCCAGCCTGGTCTCTGCTCTTCTCCGTCTTCCACTTTTGGCTGCCACTCTGCTGAGGATTGGTATTCCTGAAGCCCTCCTTGCTGGAAGACAGCAGGCAGGAAGCCTCCTCCTCTTCCTCCTCCTCCTCTGCAGAACTCTTTCCTGCTGAGTTAACTGGCTTCCCCAGGCTGGGGATGGGAGCGGAAGGACTGACTGGCTGCGAGGCAGCTGAGTCAAGGCAGCCGATGCCCAAGGCAGCAGCTGTCAGAGCAGGTGGCGAACCCGCCCACAAGCGAGTGTGTGGTGCTCCTCCCTGCTCTCCTCTACTAGGCATGGGGGAAAATTCCAGCTTGGCCTGCCTTACTTTGGTAGTGTGTCAGGCCAGAGCTGTCAGCAGGCCCCTGGTTGAAGTCAGAGCTTCTGTATTGTGAAGACAGTGCCCACACAGGAACACGCAGCTCATCAGAGGGCAGGAGACTGCTGAGTTGGAATCCTGGCTCTGTCACTAATTGGCTGTGTGAGTTTAGGCAAGCCACTCTACCTTTGTGGACTACATTTCCCCATCTGTAAGATTACAATTCTTGCCAAACAGCATCGTTTGTGAAGAACATATACAAATCAATAGACAAGATGTGCTCTGCAAATGAGGGGCACAGTACTTCTCCCAAGTGAAATGGGATGGCAATAGGGATGGAGGAGCCTCACTCACCGTTCTGTGCTGCCTGGGAAGGGGCATCTCGTGCAAGGCTACTGAGTTACAGAATGTTACTCCTGACTTTTTCATGGTGCTATGTTCTGGCCCAAATTCTAAACACTTTAGCTTGTTATGAATTATTTCCCTTGCTATGAATGCAGTTGTTTCCCTCCAAAATCATATACTGAAATCCTAAACTCCGGTATCTCTGAATGACTGTTTGAGGAGATAAGAGTTCAAAGAAATCATTAAGCTAAATGAGGTCATTCCTTAGGGTGGGTGCTGACCAAGCAGAATGGCATCCTTTACAGAAGAGGTGATCCGGACATGTGGAGAGGGTTTCAACAGAGGATGGATCACGGTAAAAGACAGCCAGAAGGCAGTTGTCTATAAACTAAAGAGGGAGATCTCGGGGAAGGCAATCCTGCCAACTACTTGGTTTTGGGTTTCTAGCCTCCAGAACTATGAGAAAATACATTTCTGCCTTTTAAGCCACCAGTATGTGGCAATTTGCTGTGGACACTTGAACTAACTAATGCAATCCTCATTAATGAACAATGAGGTAGGTAACAGCATCAGCCTTACTTCATTCATCTTCTCTCTTGATTCTTATTTCCTACTATTCACCCTAGTCCAAGAAGGAATGTGTCATGCTCTGTGCCTCCAAGGGCTCAAAGGCAGGTGTATTTGACTGAAATGGAGAAAGACAAGTAAATAGACCACAGCAACACAGCCAGGGGCGGGCCACCACAGAGAATGTGCCGCCCATGGGGTCTTCCTGCTGGTGCTGGGATTAGTGAAGCCCAGTCTGAGTGCGATCCATGCAAGTCTCCTTTCAGGTTTATTGGCTGGTGTTCACAAAGCCCTGGCCCATTCTCAGTGGATAAGGATAGCCACAGAGCCAAGCAGCTAGCTGTCTCCTTCTTGGCAGTGGAGAGTGTGCCCTGCTAGAGATGGTCAGGGCTAATGTGGGGACACTAGTGGAGTGAGACAAAGGTGCTATAAAGTAGCCACTGGGTAGCACAGACCATCATGAGGGGTTGTCTTGGAATCCTGATTGCTTCAATTCCAAAAAGGAGTTCACCTGCGGAACAAATCTCATCTAGCTTTTCCAGGTGTGACATCCTCTACTCTGCCAACAGTTAAGTGCAAAGTAGAACCACAGCTAATGACACCTGGGCATGCATAGATGCCAGAGCTGTTACATTCATCATCCGTCAGTACCTGACAGAGTCCAAGCCACTCAGTCTCTGAAGCCATGGACAACCTTTCCCTCCCTATCTAACTGCTGTATCTGACCTCTTTCCTCCTTTTCTTCTCCCTCTAATGAACACACAGTCCATGGTTTGGGCTGATGCAACCACTACTCCTTGTTGGTCTCTCCTTAATCTATAATGGTTTTCAACCTCAAGTACTTCCTCCACCCACCCAGCATAAGAACTGCTACCTATCCTTCAAGATCCTGTTCTCCTTATGTCCTTGTGGCCTCTGGCCAGTATGTGTCATAGGACACCACCATCAATGTACTCCTGTGTCTCTCCCCATCGCCAGCCTGAGCGGCAGGGTGGGCCTATCTGTTCATCCTGCATCCTCAGTATCTGGTGTATCAATGAAGCAAAGAGACCTCTAAATAAACATCATTGGGATAAATTCATTTCTCTGTTTTCTTTTCCAATTCTGATATTTTTGGCTGAATTGGTTTTAGTCTTATCCATTTAAAAAAGTATTGTATCTCTAAATAAGAATGCTCACTGTATTTTTTTCCTCTGTTGGCTTCTCCATTGCCAAAAGGCTAAGAGTTGCTCTACACAATCATTTTTTTTTTTGGTGGTGGGGAAAAATAGGGCCATATGTTCCACTCCACTCCAGACAGCCTAATGTTTTATTATAACTCCTGAAGTCATGGATTTTCCTTTCTCCATTTTTCTGTTGCCATTACTCTTTGCTTTTAAAGGCTTTCCCACCCACCAAAGACTTTCTTGTTCCCCATGGTTCACTACAGCCTTGTCACTCAATGTGTGGTTCTCAGCCCAGCAGCCTCAGAATTCCCAGAAAATTAATATAAATGCAGGAATTCAGGAACCTACTCAAATCTAGTGAGTCAGAATCCACACATGAACAGGTGATCTTATGCACATAAACTTTGAAATGCTTTGCCCTAGGGCAAGGCTCTGCAAACTTTTCCTGTAAAGAAGAAATATATTAAGCTTGTGAATCAACCAATCTCTGCCACAATTACTCCACTCCACCACTATAGCCCCAAACAGCCATAAACAGCAGATAACTGAATGATGTGGCTGTGGTCCAGTAAAGCTTGATTTACAAAATCATGTGGCAGACTTCTTGTGCAGACCGTCAGCTGTACCTTGTTAACCCCACCCCAGGTACAATGCCTTTGGCTACATGGTAGATTGGCTCTAGGAGAGCCCCTAATGATCTCACTTCCTGGTGAGATGCATCATCCCCTATGGTATGCGCTGGATTTATTGATTTAGCTCTAACAAACAGAATACGACAGAAGTGATAGGTTGTCACTTTCAAGACAATCTTATAACCTTAGCTTTTGATCTCTCTGTTTCTCTGTCTCTGTCTTTTTTTGTCTCTTTGTCTCTCTTTGGCTCTGTCTCTCTCTCTCTGTCTGTTTCTCTTTCTCTCTCTGTGTACATGTTCTAAAAGAAGCCAGATAACCAGACTGTAAAGAGGCCCTGTAGAGAAGTCCATGCAGTGAGTTGTTGAGTCTTTCTATCAACTGCATGAGTGAGTATGGAAATGTGTTTTCCTTCTATTAGACTGTGAGATGTACCCATCCCCAAATAATAGCTTGATTGTAACTTCACAAGGGACCCCAGGCTGACAAAATGAGGTGCTTCCAGATACTCAGTCCTGAAACTGTGATGTAATAGATCATTGTCATTTGAAGCCACTTAGCTTAGGCTACTAAGTTATTCAGCAATCAATAATAAACATAGATATATACTCCAAACTACTTGATATCTCTCCCTTCAAAATCCTCCAGAACTACATGAATGAAAATGTAAATAAAACCCAACTGATGTTGTTTTGTAATATGTGAGTCAGTCCTACCCCCAGAGGTAGATTACTGACTCTTTGAAGGCAGGCACTATCTTAAAAGACAAATAATCATACAGAATTTATTGAATTAACTCAAGAAGACTTTAATTTCTTTTTCTATTGGAAAACCAGGAGTCATCACTTTGCAATTTGTCCTGTTCTCCAATCTAGCTTTTCCCAGAACTTTCCTATGAAGTACAGTCTCTCCCTTTACCAGTGTTGTTCTTATTTGATAACAGAAAAAAAAAATCTCTGTTTTTAACCAAGCACTTGAAAGCTTTATTCAGTTACTTGGTAAAGTTCTTTAAGCTGAACTTTGCTGTGGAACTGATCCTCCCCCACCCCTTTTTGAGTTCCTAGACGGGAGAGAAAATGGTTTCTTGATGATAATGCTTCTTTCCAGGTTATCTTTGAGAAAAATGTAATCCACTGAATGCTTCTGCTTCTAGACTTTTCCCCCCGCCTCTTGATTCTGATGGCTCTTATCGCCTTATGTTATTTCACAGTTGCTTGGGCATTTCTGAAGGACTTCTCCCCTCAGCTCCTCTTATTTTCAAGGGTTTTTTTTTCCCATGCCACTTCCAAAATGCCTCCCCTCTGATAATTAACCTCAGAGTTAATAAAAGGCTAGCATAGAGGATGGGCTTTTAAAAGTAATCTTTCCCAGTCAGCTCCATGGCTTGGATCCACAGAAAATCCAAGAAACTAGAAATTCATTCCCTATTATGTTAGTTCGAAAGGGCTACATCAAACTTTTCAGATCAATGAGGAATAGATACATTGATTAACACACAGTGCTTTAGTTCAAGACCTATATTGTACTGGCTTTCTAAATTTCCTTTTTACCCTTCTGAATAGAACTAAAATTTACCAAATGATTAACATTAGCTTTGTAATGGAAGTGTGAAATTCCTTTTAAAATGTATTTAGATTTTCTTCTCCTAAGTTAAAATTCTTTGTTTATAAAGTACATCTTCTTTTAAGAGTACTTAAGTTTAGTTGTGAAGACTCCCTATGTCCAATAGCAAAAAAAAAAAAAACAAAAAAACAAACAAACAAACAAACAAAAAAAAACAATAGGAAGATGCCAGAAGCTATCATCCACATGTGAAAATTACATATTATTTTTTATTATGACCAATAACCAGATCAAAATTCCTTCCTGTGGTGATCATGACCTTGTCACACTGAGCATCAGAGCCCTCATGGTTGTTTCAGACCCTCTTCCATGGGAGCCGTCATTGTTCTAGCTTAGTGGTGGCATAAAACAAGCAATAGCTATAATCACATGCAGTCTCTGTAACTACAAGCTGTTGGAGAGCTCTCAGATACATAAATTACTGATTTAGGAAGTGCAAAAGGAAGAAATTGGATGATCTTTGTGTCAGCTTTCTGTCACTATGAGAAATATCTGAGATAATCAACTTATAAAGAGAAGACATTTATTTGGCCTCAGGTGTGAAGGCTCCAGCTCAGGACTGATTGGCTTCACTGCCTTTGAGCCCGGGGTAAGCGAGCATATCATGGTAAGAGCATGTGGTCTAGAAACTGTGCATATTATAGCTGGGGAGGGAGAAAAGAAGTGGCCAGCTCCCACAAGCCTTCGGAGGGCACACTCTCCATGGCCGGAAGACTTCCTATCAGAGCCTACTTCCTCTGAATAGTTATGGGCTGGAGACCACACCTTTAGCACGTGGATCTTTAGGGAACACACCATATCCAAGCCATAGAATTTTGAAATTTCAAATCAAAAGAACATTTTTGCTTATTTCAAGTCAAATTTGCTGTATAAATCCAGGGCTTGACACACTTTTCCTTTGAAAGCTATATAGTAAATTAATATCTGTGCTTTTGTTTCTCTCTGAAGTGACAGCAAACTTCTCTTATCCAGGGCTTTGCTTTTTGTCTTAGCTACACATGGTCTATTGAGGTCTGAAAAATACTCAGTGGAAAATTTCAGAAATAAATCATTTAAGTCTTATTGTGCACCATCCTGAGCAGCTGAGGGTATCTCAGGTGAGCCCAGCATGTGGGTCTTCTTTCGGCCCAGAGTATCCCGGTTGTATACACTGCCCGTCCTTTAGTAGACATCTTGGTCATCACTTCAACTGTTGTGATCACACCACCATGTTCAACTGACCCTTATTTGCTTACATATATATACCTATGGCTCACTGTCACCTGCGATTTCAAACACCCACTGGGATTCTTGAAAGATTTCCCCCAAGGGTTAGCAAGGGCTACTACAACAGCATCCTAGAATTGGCAGACTGTTTTTCTAGGAAGTTTAGGAATATATTTTTTTTTTTTTGCAACACAGAAAAAATTGCTCAGTTGAGAATTTATAAAGGATGGATACTGAAACTGCTTTCAAATAAAGTGTGTGTTTATGTTGTTTGGTGTATAACAACGTGGAGGTGATGCTCCCTTTCTTGCCTTGCAAAAGTAGACTTAGGAATTCTGTTAAACAACCGCCTGAGCAAAGGCTGCTTATTCTCTCTGCTCGTGTAACCAGCATGTGGGCCCCTGGGACTCTGAGAATCTCATCTCCCTGCATCTCTCAGCTTCTGTTTCTTACCAGCAAGTCTCTGAGTCCAGTGCAGTAAACAAATAATGAAACCAAGTTTGCCTACTATTGAAACAGCAGAGCATGCACAGCAAATTAATTTAAATAAAGCATGTCAAATATTTGCTTCAGTTTAAATTCAGAATACGCCATTTCATTAAATTGTGTTTTCATTTGTGTCAGGCAACTGTCATGCCAAAGCAATTTTTTTTATTTTCGGAGTTAGAAATGTAGGCAAATACATTTTTAGAATAAAACATTGTCAAGATAAAGATATTTGAGGCCTGTGCTATTGATTTTATACTGGAATTATAGATTGTGAAGCCTAACATTATATTTTACTGCAATTAAAATAAGCATTCATAAAGGCTCTGTGCACCCCTTCCCAGTTCCCAGTTCCCTCTGAGCAGGAGATTCCTGGATCCAGTGCCCCAAGTACATCTTATAGTGACAGGCAAGGAGGCTAAGGAGGCTCAGATAAGGGACACAAGGAGGCTTGCGGACAACTTACATTTATGAGCTGGGAGATCACCCATGCTCTCTCCCCAGGGCCTGATCTCACTCAGCTAAATCTCTGGGAATTCCCTTTTCCTTTCCATAGTCTCTAGTGAGTGGATCGTGGACTCTCCCCTCACATAGGCATGGCAATTCCAAGTTTGGGGATTCTTTCTTGGCATTAGCTCCTGATACGCACTAATGCCGCTGCTCACTTATTCTTAAATAAATAAACACACATGCATAGCCATCGCCAAGCATCAGCAGGTGCCCCAACTGTGGGATGAGTGGGGAAGCAACAAATGTTGACCTCTTCTGAGTAGAAAGTAACTAGCTGTCCACAGAGGCTGAGAAGGCTAGAGGGCTGGGGGATGGGTAACAGGTGCCATAAGAGCTAGAAGGAATAAGGTCTAGAGTTCCACAGCACAGCGGTGTGACTGGTTCCTCATGGTTCAGTATATATTTCACAAAGAAGTAGAGGAGAGGAGTTTGGAGGCTCCCCACAAAAGAAAATAAATGTTTAAGGAGGAGTTATCAAGTATCTTGATTTGATCATTACATGCTATATATGTGCATAGAATTATCACAGTGTACCCCATAAATATTCATAATTTTTGCATATTAATTAAAGCAGATATGGAGGGATGAGTCTTATGAGCTAAATTCTTAAACTTGGTGGCAAGAGCAGACCTGAGTTGGCCAGTCAGATGCTCTGCTTAGGAGATTTAGAATGGAGATTAAAAGAATGCTGTCAATTGTTCTGCGGAGTCCAGAGATGTAGCAGTGTTAGAAGTTATGCAGAGTCCATCTTCTGGCCCCTATATGTGTGACAACACAGAGGATGGTTTGGTCACTGAGAGAAGTTGGACTAGGAAGAGGAAGAAAGTACACTGCAGGTTACAGGAAGCATTTCAGTTACCTACACACGCCCTTGCCTTTTTTTTTTTTTTTTTAAGGAAGGAAAGGTTTATTTAGCTCAAAGTTAGTGGAGGTTTCAGTCCATACTTGGCTGGCTCCCAGGCAGTGGCCCATGGTACAGAGCAGCTCACGGCAGCAAAAAACAGTAAAGAGCAAAGGGAAGAGCAGCAGCTGTGGCTTCTAGCCAGCCTCTCTCCCCACATATTTAAGCTGATGGGGACTGGGGGTGTAGAGCTCACACTGTGTCCTTTTGCCCAGGATGAGGATGTTTACAAACTAAGAATCCTGGCTCTCTGCTGAGTTGCTTAATTAAACTCCTAAACTTCTCAAGTTGACACAATGCATCAAGCAGTACACTAAGTATAGAGCAGTCTGTTTCAAGCTTGCAACTGCCCTTATTGTCCCCAAATGTAGTACAACACAGACAATATCATTCTCTTTTTGTGAAAAGCAGTTTCATGATGGGTTCTAGGGAAAAGGAAGACATTTTATTATATTAATTTTAATTTCTCATATCTAATTACATTCAGTAAAACTCCCATTATACAAAATCTAGCTAATCTGAATCATTCATGCTGAACTCTTAGCCCTTGCCTTTTGTTGTGTAAGAAACCCACGGATCCTGCAACAAATCCCCTCCTTTAGGCAAGCTAGTTTCTGTTACTTGCAATTACAAGAGAGTTGCTCAATATTCACATGACTCATTTAGTGAAATCCTGCTAAATGACTAGAGGGGCCAAGAAACTAACTTTAAACACACTTGAAGGCTGTAGAACATTGTATTTATCATAACAATGTGTTATTCTTTAAATATGCATTCCTACATTTTCTACCTTCTAAACAAATAAGGACCTATCTTATACCAACCAAAGCTCAATCTTTAACGGTGGAGTCCAGGAAGCCATAGTCTGTCACAGGTTTTAGGCAGTTCCAATGGGTCACCAGACTGTAGACATGTGGGAGCACACAATAACCCTTGTCATTACACTGCTATCGCTACCACACACACAGTACCACTTTCCTCATTGCTTCTTGGAAGTGTTATATGTTTCTACTCTTGATGTTTTCTTCTATGGGGAAGGACCTCTGATAGCTGTCTCACATCTATCCCTTTAATTATTGGCCTATCTGGATATAGAGTTGGGGAGGATAAACCAGGCACACGTGACCCAGCCTCTTCCTCTTACTTCCTTTGGGACCTAGAAGGCTTGGGAAGCACATTGCTCTCAAATGCTGGAGAATCTTGCACACAGGCTCTGTCCTTCTATCAGAGGCTGTGGTGGGAAGGGGCTTCCCAGCCTAGTTCAGCTTTGCCTGGTGGGAAGAAGTCCTCCTCATAGAGAGCTTCTGTGTGATAACTTCAAGTAAAGGTCACCTTGCTAGTCTACCAAGTTGGAATCTTGGTCTCCACCTGGACCACTCCTTAGTCATACATCTCCATTTGTTCTGAAATCAGACAGCATAGCAGGGTTCTGTATATTGACCCCTACAAGGTCATTCCATTATGACCCATATCCAGATAAAACCTTTGTTCAGCCACAGTATCTAAACTCCTCCCTCAGTTCTTTCAGAGGCTCTCTGGAGCAGGTCTTCTCTAACTTTCTAGGCATATTCTTGATCCCCTGGGAATCTGTAAATATGTACATTCTGAATCAAAAAGCTACGGTGAAATTTCAGGGTCCATATTTCTAAAAAATTCCAGTTGATTCTGATACTGCCTGTAGGAAGTCCACACTAGAACCACTAGAATTATATAAAAGATACCTCTACGAAATTATGGCCACCCAAAGATGCCCAGACCATAATGCCTTCAGTCTGCCAGTATACTACCTTCTGTAGCAAGGGAGAATTTAGGCTGCCAATTAGCTCCCTGATAATAGGAGGATTATCCTGGATTATCTGGTATAGTTATAAGTTCCTTTGGTGTAGAAGGAGGCAGAAAAAAGGTCAGAATGATATCACAAGAGAAGGACCACATCAATCATTGTTGACTTTGAACTAAGAGGAAAAGTTATGAGCCAAGAAAAGTGGGCAACTGTAGAAGACAAATATAGGAAACAGTCTTCCTAAAGCCTCTGGAATGAAATGTGGAAAATACCTTGGTTTAGACCCATGCCCATCTTCCAACCTACAGAACTTTAAGATAATAAATGTTTATTGTTTTAACCTACCGATCCTGTCATCATTTGTTATAGCATCAGTAAAATATTAATGTGTAGATACTTCCTCAACAGAATTTATCATCCTTGTGTCTGGAATATTTTAAGCAAGGGGCCAGCCTAAGAGGTTTAAGAATAAAGGAATGAAAAAAAGAATAAAGGAGTGCTTGGTAAAGACATACAGGATTCCTTGATGGAAAATTCTAAGGTTTTAAATGCCAAAACTACCAGACTGAATGAATAGTACCAATGAAGGCCTGAACAGGCTTGATTTTAAATTAAGTGAGCATGACGAGCACATTGTTAAAAACTCAAACCTGATTAAATCTCTGATGAAGCACAGCATGACCAATGCCAGCTGACAGGTCTGTGAAGCCAAATCTAGTGTACAGAGTGGGGGCACTTTCCTGAGGCGCTTTTCTGCAGAGCTCAGACCCAAGATAAGCAGCCTGGGTCACCAAGCGTTTTTTGCTAGTAGTATCTTCCTACCACATAAGAGCACCCTGCCATTCCTGCAAAGGCTAGTTATTTTTTGCTATGTATCCACTAAACAGAGGGAGAATGAAGTTTTGAGGGTACATCACTAGCTGTTGGGAAGCCCACTCATTCAGTGAAGCCAAGGCTTCACTGATTGAATTTCAGATTATAAAAAGGAGCTTCAATTGCTTCTGCCCAGAGTTGGATAATGGAAGTGTGGCTGCCTCAATTAGCATAAATCATGCCATTGGGCTCACTCATTTATTCAGGCATGATTTCATTTATTCCATCATTGGCTCATTCATTCATCAAACATGCATTATGCATCTACCATATGCTCAGCTTCGAAAGTACATGGCTAAATGCTATGCTCCCACTCTCAAGGAGATGTCATTCTGGCTGCAGAGAGACTTGCTCCAAGTGTTAGAGTACTGCATGCTTTGTTCAGTAATTGATCTCTGTTCCCAAGTCTAAGGAGGCAAAGAGAAATGGTGTCTAGTAATGGTCAGGAGTCAGAGAGGGTGTAAGTAGGCCAAAATGCTTGTGATGAACTTACAAGATGAGTATTAAACTGGTTGGAATGGGAATTCTAGTAGGAGGAAGAACAAGGTGCTAGGAAAGAGCACAGAATGTGCAGATTGACTGTGGCTGGCAGGGTACATTCCCTCAAGGAACTAATGAGAGAAGAGGCCAAAAAAGCAGGTAGAGATGTGGTACAAAACTGTTGCTGTCTTAAGACAGCAAAGATAGTGAAGATAGTTGGAGATTTTTAAGCAGGGCTGCAATGTAGTCAGACCTGAGTTTTGGGAAATTGCCCTATTGGCTGTGAGGAAAGTTTCATGAGGAGAGAGAGAGGATACAATGGGGAGGAAAATAATTTCAGCAACTTGGGGCTACAGACATAGGTGCTTTTTGTAAGGACAAGTTCCACTTAGGGATAAATTAAAATGTATTCTAAACTGGAATGAGGACTTCAAAGTTGATTAGACTTAACTGAAAAATATAAGGCTGGTGAGATAGCTCAGCAGTCTAGGCAAGCCTAGGCAGGTACAGGAGACCACTGTATGATCCCCCAGCACCACATATTGTGCTGGCCCCACCCTCAGGACAGTCTGAACCAGCCCCCCCAAAAGAAAAGAAAAGGAAAATGTTAGGAAATAATATAAAGAGGTGAATGTAGGGGACTGGTAGTGGTGGTCACAACATATGCTTCGGGCTCCAAAAGAGTTTGTAGGCTGAGAGCACATGGGTTCTAGGACTGCAGTTAACATGCAATTTTATATTGTTGCCATCTGTTGTGATTATAGGCTTGGCTCCTGTGATTTTACTCAGAACCATTTATTCACAAAATCTTTTATTCAGAATGTGAGTTCATTCCTCATTAATTCGGTAGCAGCTTTCTGTAGCCCAGTGATTGAATTACCTAATAACACCTGCCTGAAATGATTAACATAACAGGAAGCCATGAGGTTGTATTTGATATAAATGATTTGTTTCCTGAAGTTGTAATTTTATTAAAGGGGGACCCAGTGAACCACCCTCACAAACGAAGGGGAGGTCCTGGTTTCCATGGGGGACCTGGAAGGTTAATGGATGATTAGCAGCTAACAAATGACAACATAGCTCAGGAGAAAGGTGGCATTTCTCAAGAGGTGGGTCAGCATTCCTGGGAAAAAATGAGTAATAGCTTTGAAAAGACTGTGTGGTCCTCTTTGAAAAGATTCTGTGGTCTTGAGTAGTGACCAGGAGAGAGGCAGAGCTGACTGTGTTCAGAAATTCACCACAGAACACCATGGACATCATTGCTTGTGTTATTCCCAAGAGGATGAAGCAGAACTTGAACTTCACCACTCCCTTGGGGAATATGGGATCAATGTTTGATTTTTGTCTCCCTGAGGCATATCTAGGCCATCATCTGTTTGTCCTCAGCACTATTTGAATATGAGATCAATAATGAAATTAGGATCATGTGGTGATGTGTGTGAGTCACTGTAAAACCCAAGGATAGAGGCTGGGGAGATGGCTCAGTAGAATAAGTGCTTGCCTAGCAAAAACAAGGGCCTGAGTTCACTCCCCAATTCCACTGGAAAAAAGAAAGAGAAATATTTGTTCATTTCATCCAGCATGTGAAAAAAATACATCTTACTTGTGTTGTTTAGCAACTCTATACATCTTAATTAAGATGTCCACAATTTATGTCATAAATTTGTACTTCCCAAAACACAAATTGAACATTTCCATGATGTTCAGATCCCTGAATCTTGAGGAGTCCTGAAGGATACATGGGAGGGCAGGGAGGGACAGATCTGAAAGCGCAGCAGGGGATGCAAGCCCTTCACCTCTGTCTCTGAAGTTATTCAGTGTCTATCTCTTGGCATTTTTCTCCCTCCTTCCTATATACCCTCCTCTCCTCTCCTTACCTATTTTGCAGTTCCTATACTCTTTCTTCCTTCTGTTTTAGATAAAAAATAGTTCTTCATTTGTCACTTCGAATTTCTGGAGTCCCTTGCTGGAAGACTGGAAGTCTTCTGTGTGACTCTTCACTGGGGATAGACCGCCATGTGCAAGTGGAGGGTTAGGCAAGTAGAGAATCATTGAATCCAACTGTTTGCAGAGACTACTCCCAAGCTTGATTTGGCCTCTTTCCATGAAACATGCGTGTCCTACCTTCCTTCCCTAATCACCACTTTATAAGGGTTATATAGCAATATCTCAGTTGTTGAACTCAGTTTGTTCCAAATTTGTGTTTGAGAACCAAAAAGTTTGTGAACTGGCCTATTTTCTCATAAGAAATAATGGAAAATTGAATAATTGATTCTGAGACCTCAAATAAAAATACAAATTTATTTTTCCAGGATTTTAACAAATTTTGCAATGATTTCTTTCTTTATCATGGTTCTTAACTGCTCTCCTCTTGGCTTCACTGATGGTATCACTGACTTTCTTTGTAGCCATGGTTACAGTATTTTTCTTTAAGAGTGTACAAATTAGAATTAACTGAAAAGTGATATGGAATTTCACAGTACTTGTTGTAATACACAGGGTTGTCCTTCAACCAGCCATTCATATTACCAGATATGTTCATGTAAAGTTCAAAGAAGAAAGAAAAAAAGAAAGAAATGTGTAAGAAATTAAGAAGAGAAAAAGTACAAATTCTATGCAAGAAAAGTACACAAAAGCATAGTGATGGCTGCTTGCAGGCGCTAAGACCAGCACTCTAGTTGTGAGGCCAAGAGTGATGCTTAGACTTGGTGCCTGCAGCGAGGTGAGGCATGTGATTAACTCTTGGCCTGTACAGATGTTTGCAAATCAGATTTTCAGTTCGACCATCAAGCTAAGTTATGAACATCAAGCAAATTTTGTTTGAATTTTGCTAATTGTGTCTGTGGACAAGATATCATGTCTGCATCTTATACTATGACTAGCCACTAAGAAGACAATGATATGCAATGTATTAATTATTGTAACTGTCCTACTAATCAGTTTTGAAACTGTCTCATTGCTATTTGCTTTTCAATTAAATTATTTTTTAAAAATAAAAATAATTTTGCTATTCCAGGAGTGGAAGTTTGAGCCTAGAGCCATTTAACAATTGAGGTATCACCATAGATTGACAGTTAATGGAAAAATGGAAAATTTTCATGGGAAATTTAAAAAATACAGATGCACAAGATCTGCCTTCAATCAATGGACTAACACTCTTCATGAGATGTGACCTAAGACTCTGAATTTTTGTAAAAGCTTCTCTGGTGATCGTGACATAGTTGGGCAGAGTTGGCATTTAGGTTCCAAAGACCAGGACATCTGTGTCTCAGCTTTACTTCCTTGTCCAGATGCAGCTTCTTGGCTGTCTCTGATCCACAATAAACTCTGCCCTCACCACCTCTTGGATGCCAAAAAGGACTCAGGGGTCATCTCTCTGTTTGTAGATGGTCTATCACTGCTCATAATTACAGGTTGCTTGCTCAATGCAGAAGCATCAGCAGCATGAGGGACTCTTGTGCCTGCCAGTTCCTTGGGATCCCTCTGAAATCCCAGCTCCAGAACAGCAAAAGACACCCTTCCCCACTAAAGGACTCAAGAGCCAAACAGTAAGCCCTGGGGAATCACTTTGCACTGCCTTGTTTAGAAGGAATGTAAGTTGTACATATGTGCATAGATGGATAATGATAGACAGATGGATGGGTGGATGGATGGATAGATGGGTATCCATGTCATTCACTTAGTCTTTTCTGCAAACTCAAAAATTTGCCACATGTTCCATTTGTACACCTTCTCACAGAAGTACTATAAATGAGCTATGCATTTTTTGTAGCTAATTTAAGAGTAGAACTTAGACTGTAAACTCAGAATGGTTTTATGGTGTGTGTGTGTGTGTGTGTATACTTGGAAATGAACTCAGGACATTGCACTTGCCAGGCAGGTGCCTGTGCCACTGAGCTATAACCCCAGCCCTGTAGGTGCAGACTGTGGCTTTACTTAGGTCTGTTCATCCTGGCCTAGATTCATAGGCCAATAAATGCCTTGTATGAGCAAGAATAGCTGCACGGAGACAAATGATTTACACGGCTGTCTGGTGAACATTTCTCAGCTTCCTAAGTCCATGTGGGTCGACCTACCCTCAACCCCTATTCCTCCTCTGGTCTCTCCCAGTAGAATTCTAAATACCATCACAAGGCTCCGGATTTTCATGGCAGTCATCATCTTTTCCATTAACATCATTATCTTCTTCTGGGGTCCATTAGAACTCCTGCTGTAATGAGCTTTGGGTGTAGCTGCTCACTATTTTCCTGGCTACCCACAAGTCCAGCTGTTGTGATGGATGCTCTGCATATCACCCTCACCTGCATTACGCAGGCTGGCTTGCTTCCATTAAAATGATCATCTCCCCCAGCCTCACACACTCGGCACTCACCACCTCATTATAACTCCATTACCTTTTGGCATCATCTACATTATAACTCCATTACCTCTCACATACCCACCATTACCTCCACATCACCCCCTCTCCATTTCAGTTGCCCTCACCTTCTCCTTTACAGCTACCAGCTTTTCAATTACAGGTACATTATCTTTATTATCAACTCAGTTACAGTCATAATTGCTCTTATAACAATTTCGATGTCTTTATCCATCTCTCTACAATACAGGACCCTGACCACCTTTGATAAAGCTACAGGCATCCCCATTATACACTAGACAGGTACTCCAACATTTCCATTAATGTTAGAAGTCCCTTCTTTTCCTTCATCCAATCACCCATGATCATGTTAACTACAAAAGATTTGCCACTTTTCCCACCAATTTCACTATTGCCATTGTTACCCTTACTTACAACTCACTCCTGCATCCCATTCTCATTGCTTTTTCTAAAACAGCCAAACAGTAATGATCCTCATCTTAAAGACCTCTCATCTGCCCAGTCCTTTGTTACAGTTGCCTGAGTCCAAGAATTCTAACTACCGAAGTCTTTTTCAAAGCAGTTCAAGGACATACTCATATAACTGGCCATGCATACTGGCATTTCTGGTATTTCAATGTGGGTTTCAGGGAAGAGAATTTGTTTATGAGTGCCCTGTTTTGGTCATTAACTGTTAATCTCATGGTGGACTAGAACTCCTTTGTGTCCGCAAGCATTTAGCATTTGGACCAAGTTAGCATTCAGACAACATAGTTGATTGAAAGGCTAAATGCATCACCACTCTTCCTTTATCTTTACACTCATAGTCTATTGCTGTTGCACTGATTGCTATCAAAATCTCATCAATACATTCTACCATTTTAGTACCAGTAGCTTCTTCTCTTCTTGCAAGGGAGAGATATCTACTTTTTCATCCCTGAACCATTATCTCAATGATCATCAAGCTTTAATTGCAGTGGCTCTATTCCATTCCATGACTGCTCCTTTATTAAAAGAGACAGATTTCACCACAGCACCCTGAGCCCCACCCAGAACAGCCTTTGACTGCAAGGCATCAGAGCATCTGTGCCACTGGATCTGCTGCACCTCTTTCCTAGAAAGTACTCATCATTGTATGAGTGATATATTTCCAGTCTACCCTGTGTGAGATAGAATCCAACCGAAAACAGCAATTCTTCCCTTATTGCAGTCTGGCTATGTGATTTTGCACAAATCATTCAAGTCAGTGATTACGTGTAGGAGCTCTGAACTCAAAACCTGAGTTCAAATCCAACTCTGCCACTTTCTAATTTGTTGGACCATAGAGAAATTACTTAACTCGCTTGTTCCTCAATTTTCTTTTCTATAAAGTGGAGGTAATAACAGTTCCTACTATTATGAGTGGTTTAGAAGAGTAAGGAGCATATATACATTGGGAACACTCTGTGAATCTTAACTTCTTGGGGCCAATTTTTCCCTGGACCAGAATAATCTCTAAAGTCTTAGGTCGATGAGTCTGTGATTCTGGTATCGGATTATCAGAGTTCTTGCAGAGGTCTCGTCATTAAAGTCTTGAATCATTTCCTGGCTTCATTGCTCTCTGGACCAAGCAGGGAATTGCGGCACTCTCCTGGCCCAGAGCCACAGCTGTTCTGCAGTGGGGGTGATCTCTAGGCATTTTCTCCCCTGCACCTAATGAAACACTTGCTGAGCTTTTGCTGTGGCTGGACTTAACTCTCTTGCATACGTGAACATTCAGTCTGGCGAAGACTCACAAATGGCTTTACCTTTCTCCAATATCCTTCCTGTTTTGTTCTTTTAAACAGTGCCAGCGTCTGCTCTGGTGGCCTTTGAATATGTCCAATGTGAATGTCAGAGCTATAAAATGAGATGGGGCTGTTCCTAGCCACACTACAAGGCAGGCAAAGTTATACTGTAGCTTTGCTCCACTGTGGCTTTCTGCTCCTCTCTTTTTCTCTCTTTCAAATTAACTTGTACCTCTCCTTCCACTCCTTCACAGAGACCATTCCCTACTTACACTGGCTACCCTAAATTCTGCCTTTCTATACTATTGTTCCTTCTCTCCCTATCATTATTTCTCTGCCTTTTCTCTGCCTTTTCTTTCTCTGGTGGAACTTGGAAAAAAAGGCCATTGTAATAATCAGCACTCTAGTGTGGATAAGCATGTGTTTGAGGAGACACCTGTCTTGCAGAATTTCGGCAGAAGCAACACATTGACAAGAATGTACCTCAAGTGACAGAATTTCAGACAACTTGGCAGAACTACTGCATTTATTTGTTTATTTGTTTTCCTTGAAACTTAGGGTGGGGCACTGGGAGGATAAGGCTAGGAATTTTTAGAATAGAAAGAGTTCACTATTGCCAATCAAGATATATTTTGTTAGCTGTATTCTGCATTTTATAGAACATCTTTGAAAAGCATTGAATATAATTTTCTTGGTTTACCAGTCTCTAAGATCTGTCGAGGATCTGGAACCTGCAGCCAATGAAGCCAGTTCATTGATTCTGGCTTCCTTAACACAACCCTTAGTTATACAAAAATTCAGTGGTCAAAAATCAGCCTGAGGGGCTGGGGATATAGGTCAGCAGCATAAATGCTTGCCTGGCAAACACAAGGTCCTGAGTTTGATCCGTAGTACAAAAAAAAAAAAAAAAAAAAAAAAAAAAAAAAAAAAAAAAAAAAAAAAAAAAAAAAAAAAAAAAAAAAAAAAAAAAAAAAAAAAAAAAAAAAAAAAATCACTATGAAAACTCAGCCTGATTACAATAAGTAAAATAAGTCAGGCACAGAAAGTCAAAGACCATTCATTCTCACTTTTGTAGGGAAGCTATGACATTGACGTCATCAAAGTAGAGAGTAGAAGAGTGGCTCCCAGACCTAAGAGGAATGTGGAAAGCCAGGGATGGAGCGGAAGGCACCTGGGTACGAGGGTGCATGCAGGGGGACAACTACCTTCCAATGATCTGTGGCACAGTGAGGTGATGATGGTTGAAAATGATTCACTGCGTACTTCAAAATAAATAGTAGAGAGGATTTTGGATGCTCCCAACAATAAAATGGTAAATGTATGAGATGAGAGAGTCACCACTTGCCTCCTGATCATGGCACACTGCGTGCTCGGAAATGTCACTCTCAAGCCCATGAATGTGAGCATTTGCTACATGTCAATTAAAAATAATTGTTGAAAGAAGAATAACCTAAAAGGTATAGAATTTTCTATGCAAACTGCCATCCTCTCAAGCAAGTATGCGAAAGAATTCTTCATATGTCACTCCAGGGACAACAGAAACATAGGGTGGGAGTCCATCTGCAGAGATGACAGGGACCTGGTAACTGTTTCCTGCCTAGTCAGTGTCGGGCTGTGCCCAGGGAAGGCCTGGGTGGCACAGGTGCCCTGGGAGGGGAGAGAAGCAACAGCATCTGCTCACCACTGTGTTCATGGCCACTTTGCCCCTATTCTTATCCCTTATGTTTCTTCCTGCTGTCTTGGTCTTCCTTTGTTCCACAGGTCACTGGGTCTCCCTGCGTGCACATCCCCTCTGCTTTTCAGGCCCAGTTCAGGGCCATGGTCTCTCCCATGTGATTTTCTTCTGTGCTGTTCCCTGAATCTTATAACACTGGCCCTATTTGCGTTTTAGTGCAATAAAGCAGTCAGGGCCTAAGTGCTTCATCATATTATCATGCACTACTATTTTTTTTTTTTGTTTTGTTTTCTGGGGTAAGAATTGCTCTCTTGATTAAATCCTAAGCTCTTTGACAGCAGGAGGCAGGCTATGTACCTCTTTCATGTGGCCTGAGGTACAAATCTTTACCTTTCATGTAAAAATCTCTCATGAAGACATCATAACTATACCTTCTACCCTTTCTTTCATTTACTCTTACCAGTCTTGCTTTTCCTTTTATCTACCTACTCCACTTTCTTCAGTTCTCCTCTGCAGCCTGAACGCCTCAGGCCAGGGGTGCTAACAGCTGTTGCTTAAGTATGCTTGGCACAGTCTAGGCTTAGGGGATTCCTGACTCCAGATTACTCCAAGCTAGGGATTGTGTTTGAGCGACAGTGGGAACCCTGCCTTAGACAGAGCTGACTCTAGGTCAGTCAGTCATTGATTCAGGGAGAGACAGAGAAAGAGAGAGACAGAGACAGAGACAGAAAGATAGAGACAGACAGAGAGAGATGAGAGAGACAGAGACAGAGAGATAGAGACAGAGACAGACAGACAGACACAGAGAGACAGAGATATTAAATGATGCCACAATGGAGAAGGTATTTGGGGACCACAGCATTCACACACAGAAACTCAGTCACAAAATTGTAAGTCCTAGTTAACTCTTTACAATGTATTTGTTAACTATGTTGTAGATATTTCCATTTGGGGAAAAAATCTACACAACTTATATATGCTTTGATGACATGCCAAAAGGTAGTTTCACACCAGCTTCTTTCACCACCAGTACTGGTTCTCCCTGTGATCAATGCTCATCTGTATGTTGGGAAGCAATTTCAGCAAGTACTTAGCTTAATCAGTTTGTATCTGTGCATTGACCTTTGGGACTCTGTTCCTGGTCTCATCCAGCAGTGTACACTGCAATTCTCTATCTCTTCAGACAGTGTTTTTTTCAATATTTGTACATGGCTTTCATATCAATCAATGCAATCGTCTGTTCCCTCCCTTCCACTTGCTTCTCTTGCCTGGGGAGGTAAGAACCCAGCACTTGTGTCTATTACAGAATGTTTATTTACTATTCCCGTGATTCCCTGAGAATTGTAAAGATAGCAGGGCATTCTGGGATCATAAGAATAATGGGAGAAATAAATTTTTTTATCAACTTGTTTACACAATTATGTAAATGATGAATACTTATACACAGCCGATTCCTCAATTATTCACGGTTTGAAGCTCTTGAAAATTCAGTTGCACTAAATCACCTTTTCTTCAGCTGTTACGATGAGCCAGGTCTCATGTTTTGAGGAAAGGGAAACAAAGACACAACATAATAAGGAACATTAAAGAAATGGGCAAATGGCTGTAATGTGAGCTGGATAAGCACAGCGAGTGTCCTGAGGAGTGGAGCACAAAGGAGAACACCTCTTTGGGTGGAGTCCCAGGGGATTGGGGGGGCTAGGGCAGGAGCCCCTTTCCTCCATCCTCAATGCTGCTATTCAGTTCAGGAACACACGATGTGGACTTTGGACCCCTCAGGCAGCTTCCTTCCCACGGCCCCCTGCCACTGCTGCTGGCCCACCATCTTCTACAAGTGACATGCCCAGCTCTGAACCTCCCGTGTTCCCATTGTCTGCAAGAAGGACTGTTTCTCAAGGCCTCAGGCAAGGTCTACATGTCTGTCAGCCTCCACAGCCTCAGTGTGTCTTGTCACCTGGCCACACACATGCTGCCTCATTGCTTTGTGGCTTGGGCCCCAGTGGCCTCAGTGACTTTGCCTGTGCTCTTCCTCCTACCTAGACCAACACCTCTTTTCTCTGCTTCCCTTTTCCTCTCTTGGATTCTTAATTGGGATGCTCCTTTGGAAACGTGCCTTGATGCAATCCTCCTGCAAGACCTGGCAGTCCATGTTCTGCCTCTGACAGGACTTAAAGCCCTCTCTGCCCCATTTTATCCTTTGGAGAAGGGTGAGGCATATGTGCCTTGCTTATAAGACTGTGTTCTGCTTGTGGTCAGCATCCAGACCAGACCTGGCATGCACTATGGCTCCATTCATGTTTCCTAAATTGCACTGAACTTATTACATGGATGGAAAAAACATCCCACTTTCCACAGGAATAAAAGGCAAATAAATGTGAGAAATGAAATAGAATATTTTTTACATAGTTCAGAATAAGAGAGGGTGACAGAGAGCAAATCAAGGGAGTTTATTGACTTGCCTGTTTTAATGGTGACAAGACTCATCTATAAGCAGAGGATAAGGGCCTTATAGAAATTGAGAGAAACCCTAAGTGAGGGAAAGGGACAATGGAAAGGGACAATGAGTGAACCAGATTCTAGAGGAGGAGGTGGGTGGGGCAGGCAGAATAAGGTAGCCTTTGGCAGAAAGGCGGGGGGGGGGGCACTTTCTCTGTAAGAGACAAGATGAAAACAAATTAAGGAAGATGTCTAAGACATTCAGAGGTGAGCAGGAGGAAAATTAACAAGGCTCTGTGTGTATGTGTGTGTGTGTGTGTGTGCGTGTTACTTAGAACTTAGAATTGAATATGAGAACTGTGCACTGACCCTGCTTTGCTCTTTAACTTTGAGATAGGGTCTAAGTGCTGAGTTGCCTGGGCTGGGCTCTAACTTGTGACCCTTCTGTCTCTTCCTCCCAAAGTGCTGGAATTGTAGATGCACACCACACACTATAAGTCTAGGAAGGCTCTGTTTGTGTTTCCCTAGGCTCAGCAAAAGAAGAAGGGAGCTTACAGACAAAATTTGGGTTAAGACACTCACTACCATTAATTGCTTTTACATGTATGTCACAATATACTGAGAACAAACTCAAGTACAGTATTTAAGAAGTACTGTCAGGAGCACTGACCCCTTAGATAATAAGCTCATTAGGAAAGCAGAGCACTGCAGGGTGAAATGCCTACTTTGCGGGGGGAGGGGGGGTAAGCCTGAAGGCTCTGCCACTGTCTCTGATATTCTGTCTTCCCTTCCATATGGAATAATGATAGGAGCCCTGGCTGGTGGGAATTTGGGAGGGAGTTATACACTGTGATTCTGTAGCTGTACTTTGTTGAGCTTCTGCAGCCCCAGTTTTATCAGGCAGCCTGAGAAGCCATGCACATGCAATTGTGATTTCTGCTCCCAGCCACAGTTTAAATCCTTTCAAAATCCCGCAGTGGTCCCCCAAGGCTGGAATGAGCTTTGGATTCCCTGGGCCAGAGCAAAAGGAGTGAGTTTGCCCCACACCTCAGCTTTCTCATCTCCTAGGTGGCGCCTTTTATCTGCCAATCGGGAAAAGTTGGCCACTTGTGTTTATCCAAATGCAAATCAAATGCGAAGGTTAAGCTCAAAGTTTGACTTTTGAAAAAGCTGAAAGAGCAGCTACATTTGTTGCACTTTCCAAAAGTTTCGAGAACTTAGGTTCAATGATGCTTTTTGAATGACCACCCACTTTCAGAAAAGCCAACCCTATTTTCAAGAGTTTCCAGATATTCTGGGATATCTAGATATCTGATTTGGAAGTGGGAGGATGGTAAGAAAATAAACTTTTTTTGTTTGTTTGTAAGAATACATTTACATTACTATTAAGTGATTTTAAAAATTATTTATTTATTTATTTGGAACAAGGTCTCACTATGCAACTGGGATCAGGGATCGGAGTGGTCCTCCTGTCTCAGCCTCCCCAGTGCTGGGATTACAAGTGTGCACTACCCTGCCCAGTTTGGATGGCTGGCTCCACATGCCCCAGGGTGGGCCAGTGTGCCATGCGTGCTAACAATAAAAGCCTGGTCCTCACATCCACCAGTCAGGTGCTCACACTGCTGAGCTGTCCCCCCAGCCTGAGTGACTCCTTAATGTTCACTGTTGGCTTTATTTTTTCTTGCCTTTTTCATACTTTGTTTTTACCTTTTTCTAAACTTCACAGGGGGGATAGTAAATCAGAAGGCTGTGTCTGTTTGCTCCATGGATGAATCCGTTTCTCTGGAACCTAAACCACTCACACGAATTACAGCAGGTACTGAAAATCCTCATGCAATGAAACTTTCAAATTTCTGGTTATTTTATGATTCTTGGTCAAAGTGCGATATTGACAAAATTAACTTTGAATTAAATAACAAAATAATAGTTGCCCACTAAAAGTTTCTGCCTAAACTAACAGAAAGTTCCCAAATGGTGTGGAGGCACAAAGAGTTTTATTGCACCAGAAAGACTGAATTGTGTCTGGGCTCCTTGTCCCCAAATTAGCTTGCCTGAAAATGCATGCTCATAGCAAGTCATTTACACGCAGAATCATAGACCCTGAGACATGAGAAGGACCTGGGAGATGCCCACAAACCCAATTTCATGCTGCCAAGAGCCGCAGGAGGAGGGAAACGCTTCAGCATCTGTGCAGACCAGAGCAGCCACAAAGCTGGGAGCTCCGTTCCCCAAATATCACATTTATCTCAATTTGGCAAGAAGCTGAAAGCCTATCTGGGACCACTTAAGTTCTAATGGTATTAAGGTTCATATGATCGGCTCTTAAAATAAGCTGCTTGCAAATGCATGGGGATTGAAGGTAAGACAGAAGCAAGCTGAACCAGGTAGCTCAGGTTCGCCTGGTCAACATGCCTTGGTTTGCGTTGTAATAGAGCTGTGCAACACCTTCCTGCCTTCCTGCTTGGTAGCCTCTGCAATTCCAACACCAGGCCATGTTGATGAGAAGCAGCTTGTAAGTGAGCGCATGACGCAGCAAGTCAATCTGGACATGTAGCCTCCCCCTATGAAGATGACCCTACCCTGTGGGACAAGGCCCAGCAGGAAAAGAAAGATGGCCTCTGTGCCGGCGGGTGGCTTTCAAACTTAATAGATAGAACAGCTGGTGCTTCAAAAGACTGTCTCTGAGCACAGTCTTTCAAGCTGAAGAGCCAGCCACGCCTTCCAGACCTGCCTTTCCCTGGGCTCAGAAACTTCTGTCAGCTCTGCACTTCGTGGACCCTGAGCCTGGAGCACACAGGATTCTGATGTTGGGTCATGATCCTCCCCTCCTTTGAACAGCAAGCTGATCTTGTCCATGAGCATTCTTGGCTCAGCCTGTAGGTTGAGTACCAAAGGTAAAACCAAGGACAAGGTCCTGGCTCCTGGAGTGAAGCCACCCTCATATGTGACAGTCATACTTGTCCTCAGCTGGCCTTCCCTGTCCCACTGCCTGCAGCTGCACACTGTTTTTCAGCAGCCCCTCCTCAAACTCGAGTCTCCTTCAAAGACCCAGGCTCCCTCTCTTCCTACCCTTCCAGAAAAGGCCTCACATAGCAGGAGGAGATGAGGATATATAGCTGTCCTGTCACATTAATTATATATCCTACATTTAAACTACTATCCTTTAACATCTTTCCAGAAGAGGGGAACAGCACCCTAAATCACATTTGCGCTGGACCTTTACTAAAGAAGTCAGTATACTGCCAAATGTTTTCTTTGGTTGGGGGGTTTAATACTCCAGTATAAGTGGTTTGTCAAATATTCACTTCCCTATAGAAGCATTTTCTCTGAACAGAGCACTAATAAGTGCAAATCTCCTCATCCTAGTATATCTCCAGTGAGGCTTTTTTGACAGGTTCCTCTAATTGCTGGTCTGCCCTGCTCCAGCCCCATTTGGTTGTGGAGAACTTGATCTCAACCAGCTGGTAGCCTGGACGCATCAAATTAACCAATTTACCCTCTAATGCGGATGGCTGACAGCCAGCTAGCTCCATGTGATGAGGTCTCTCGGGATTTTGAATACTGAAAGATGTTGTAAATGTCCTGGTGTACTCGGTGGTGAAATGTGTCCGAGCGAAGTGAGACGCTGCTGAGAATGTCCTGGGTTGACTCACAAGCTTCACAAAAGACTTGTCTTGGGTCTGGAGAATACCAGGATGAGGACTGAACACATGATGATTCTCAGGGTGGAAGTGAGTTGTTCCGGAACAAACTTCAATAATTATATAAACAAATAGAGAGGGAAGGCTGGTGAGTACGTTCTCATTGTTTTGTACGATAAAAAATGGCCATGCCTGTTTGAAGAGTTCCTAATCCAATGAAGTAGGTCTGAGCGCCATGGAAAGTTATTACGGGAGCCAAATATTCACTGTGCCTGTCAACCTGTGAATCTTCAGAGTCTTCTCCTGTGGGCCATTTTTTAGAGATTATTATTTCCACCTGAAAATTCTTTAGACATATATATGTGGTAGGAAAAGGGAATTAGGAAAGCTTTTAAATTAGAAGAAATAAAACGACAGGTTTTTCCTCTAGCCATATAAATAGTTATGGATAGAGATAAAGAGATAGATATTTTTTCATAATATTTTATTAGGGGTTTTGGAACTCTAGAAATTTTAGAGCCAGGCTGGTGAATAATTTAGCACTGATTCATGCAGGCCCAGTGCAGGCACGGGTAGGGTGGGAAGCAATACTAGCCTCTTGGAGGAGCTGAGCGCAGAGACACACTTTTATTACCAACTGGATCATGAAATGCAGTTCAGAAATATTTTATGAGAAGCCAAACACCCTAGTTAGTACCCAGTTTCTCCCTTGTTTTCAGACCTTACATGGTGTCCAAGGAGCAGATGTGATTGGCCAACTCATTTCAGGAGAGAATCTCGCCCCCCTTTCCCCCTCCCCCTTGTCCCCTTGCAGGCAGTTGTTTCCATGACAAACGACTCAGAGCCCTAAGAAGATACAGTTACGAGTGTACATAACTGGCCGATAACCGGCCGTTGGAACGATGAACGGTCAGAGGGTCACAGCAAACGGTACCTTTGGTGACGGTGTTTCCGATGGTTTCTCTTGGCCCTAACTCCAAAAGATATGGGCTCTCTGTACAGTTAGGGTGATATGGATGCCTGCAATGGAAAAAAGGTGGAGAAGAAATACAGTTAGGGTTCAAAGGAAGGAACCTCAGTTTCCCTTTCTTTTCCAAACACTGTTTTCCTTTAAATCAAATTGGGGTTGGACCATCTAAGATCTCTAAAACAGAGACAACTGCTGCTTATTAAGCTATTTGCTCACTTCAGTTTCATTTATTCCACTAATTATAAAAATTCATTTTCATAGTTTCTCAATAACGTGGTAAATATTTACAGTAGAAATTCAATAGCGTGATTATAAATCCAGAAATGTGTTTTATACAACAACTTTAGGGCTCTTTGGAAATGCCTGTCACACACACTTAGACGATCTGATTGTGACAAATGTTTTGCATTTCCTCTATGGAGCTCCTCCCCAGGCAATCCCGTTTCCCCTCAAGCCTGAGCCCCTTTTATGTTCTTAATATTCTCAGCATGTTAAATAGGCCTGTCACGAAAGTCGCCCATGTAGCATCAACATTTTTAAGTGTGTCACTTTCAGTCCTCTCTCTCTCTCTCTCTCTCTCTCTCTCTCTCTTCTTTTTTTAGAGAGAAAAAACAAATAATGAAACTGAGGTTCAAAAGAGATTGCAGGACTGCTCTGACAGTTGACACACTGCATATTGTTGTCCTCCAGGAGTCATTCAGAGTAGAAGACACCAGCATGATATCTTGTCCAGACAATATTAGCACCACACTTTCAGTGAACTAAGAGAAGCTGGCCGTGTTACTATCGTAACTATCTTGTGTATACATACATGTTTTCCTTTTTCCTTTCCCCCATCACAGAAACTGTCTTTTCTTCTGGACAGTTTCTTCCCAATTCGCAATATCAACTGTATATTTCAGATCTTAGTTACTTGTTACTTTTCTCCCACTAGTGAGACAATATGACATTTACACAAATGGGTCTGAGTATGGTCTTGAGTTGCACTCATTTACCTTAAAAGACTCCACTTTGTCGATCTTTATGGCTGATATAATTATATAATTAAAACCCTCATACTAGCTGTTCCCCTTCTAGGTATCTTCTCAGAAGAATCAAAAACAGCATACCACAGCAATCTATGTACACCCATGTTTATAGCCACACAATTTGTTTTTTCAGAAGGTATATCTGCGTCTTTTTTAAAATTAATTTTATGAGAAACAAATAGCAATGAGACTGTTTCAAAACTGATTAGTATGACAGTTTCAATAATTAAAACATTGCCTATTATTGTCTTTGTAGTGGTTATTCATAGCAGAAGATGCAGACAGGATATCCTGTCCAAACACTATTAGTACAAATCTTTCTTCTCATTGAATTAAGAGAAAGTAGCTGTATACCTATCCTAGCTATTTTGTATATACAGATACAAAATGGTCCTTCATTTGTGTCCCCTTTTAGCCACACAATTTGTGATAGCTAGATCTTGGAAACCACCCAGTCCTGCCTCTCAAGGACTCTGGACTCGCCTTGAGGCCAGAATCTTTTCCCCACTCCCTGCTTTAGCTCTTGTCCCAAGCACAATGAGAGAACAGGAAGGAAGGAAGGAAGGAAGGGAGGGAGGGAGGGAGGGAGAAAAAAAAGAGAGAGAAAGAAAGAAAGAAAGAAAGAAAGAAAGAAAGAAAGAAAGAAAGAAAGAAAGAAAGAAAGAAAGAAAGAAAGAAATTCTCTCAGGTTAGAATCACTATTACAAGAAGCAGGCACACCTATGGGAAGTGGGAAACTTCCAAATAGGCCTGTCAGTCTTTTTAATCAGGGGTCCTATGCAGAATTCAGGCCGGGCCTTTCCTGCATGGTACCTAGTATCTGTCAACACAGTTGGTAGCCTGATAATTATGCTGTCAAAGGCTTCCTTCTCACAAACCCTGCTAAGCCTTGAGGATCTCATTTATAAGCATCTAAAGAGAATGTATTTGCAAAACTTGATTGCAGTGTGAAGGAGAAAGGAGAGAGCATTTAGCTAAGGTATAGACTCAATCATTTAAGTTGCCCCTGGAATGAATGGAGGAGCTCAGGGACCCTCAGAGTTGGAGGAATGGTAAAGGTCAGTCAGTTCTGGAAGGACACATAGACTCCGTCACTGGTGTGCACTGCAGTATATCACTAGCCTGCCTGTGGAGTGGGGCTGTCCAAGATTCTGTGGCTGTAGCACTAGGGAAAGCATGGTCCTAGGGTTTGCTGGTGCCCGAGATAGCTGGATAGTGGAGATCACAAAGATGCTTGGTATTTTTCTCTTCCACTTCTAATTTGTTTGCTGAGTGAAAATAATCATAGGTTCTTTGGACACTGTAATTTGGGTAGTAATTGCACCAAATTTTCAGCTGATTTTGAAGCTAGAGTTTTGGTATTTGACAATTTTTTCTTTCCATGGAGTTAAAACTCCCTCTCATTTTTCCCTCTACCTATTGCCTTTTTCCTCATCCTATCTGCAAAGGTAGCTTACACACTCAGAAAGCTGGTTCAATGTCTTTTAAACCAATTAAGTCAAAAGTTATCAAAACTGTTAGAAAATCTATAGTTAAGTCCATTAAATACTGAATATACTTCAATACAGTATCTATATCTCCAACAAGATATAGACACATTCATTCACCAATTCATTTAATATTATTTATTTATTATGCATTTGGTACAGGGTCTTAATAAGTGGCTTAGACTCATAGTGATCCTCCTGTTTCAACCTCTCCAGCACTGGGATTATAAATTGTGCACCACCACACCCAGACTTTGGCTAGCTTAGTGTGCCTAGGGGCGGGGCCGGCAGGGCATGTGGTACTAGGGATTAAATCCAGATTCCTGCACTTGCCTAAGCAAGCACTTAGACCACTGAGCTATCTTGTTGGCTCTTAACATATGCTTATTATGGTTTAAAATGTCTTTATTTAATATTCTAAAAACTGGAAAGGTGATGTATGCTTACAGTAATAAGGGAATCATTATGAAGATACATACAGAAAAGCTAATCATTTCTCCCCATCTTCCCTTAGGTAATCTAATATAATTGTATGTATCCTTTACCCAGTCATGGTTTCTCAGAAGACAGACGGAGACTATATGTGAACCTAGAAGTTTCTCTGGGCTCGTGCTTGTGCTACCTTATCTGTAGGATTGTAGGAACCAGAACCAGCCAGGGGCTACATTGAGCTGACCTGCATGGTCCAGAACTGGACCATGTAGAGGCCAGTCTTTTCATGTAGGCTGCCCATAAGGAGGAAGTGGGTACAGCTTTGGGTAAAGAAGTTCCTTTCGTCTGAAGGCAATGGCTGTAGAGGGGCTCAACTGTGAGCCAGGAGCAGCCAACACTCCCAGCAGATTGCCCACAGCACAAACTCACCCTTTTGCTCATTTAAGCCTAATTATACAATATAAAAGATATATGGGATTTTTTGTTTGTTTGTAGTTCTTAACTGGAATAGTCTGCAGCTTGCCTTGTTTTAATGCATGCACATCTCCACTTTCCCCTTTATTTATGCACATATACATGTACCTCTACAAGAGGATCATATTATGCATCCAGGCCTTTGCAGGTCATCTTTTTTTCTGTTTCTTGGTTTTTCCCACCACTTGGCCTCCCCTGTACCATCTACATTATCTTCAACCCCCATATTGGCAGCCTGGAACAGACTCCTATGTACTTCCTTTCTCACTCACCTACCCATACCTAGACATGTGTGAATATGCATGCATGAGATTATTCACTTTTCTGGTCATTGGCAGTGCCCATACCACACACGGGGATGTGAGGAGGAGCACCCAGCCTCAGCCCTCAAAGAGCTCCTGTCCATAGAAACGACATGTGAAACACAGGAGGGAAGGTCCTGTCTGGAGTCAGGCATGGAAGACACAGTCATTTTGAGGATAAGAACCACAGCGCTGCTCCAGTCCTGTGGTCTTTCCCTTTAAGCACTTTAAAAAATAGGTCTCAGGGGGCCAGGAAGATGGCTCAATGGAGCAAGCGCTTCCCTGGAAAGTATAAGGGCCTGAGTTCAATCCCCAGTTCCACCAAAAAAAAAAAAAAAAATCTATCATTAAAAAAGAAAAAATAGGTCTCAAACTGGGCCGAGAAGTAACAGAATTGGAGCAAGTCTGTGCTGATTTTCCTGAAATCATAACCACACTTGCTCTGTTAGAATGAAGCCTATCATAGCTCCCCCACACACTGGCCTTTGTGATAGAACATGCATTACCTCAGTAGCAGATCCACTTAATTTGATTAACAAGTTGTACATCCCTAAAATATCGTACAACAGGCTTATCTCAGGGTTGATTTTCATATAATCAGAGGCCAGGCAGAGGATTATTATGACAAAAATTGAAGCTGCAATGTCACAGCATGGCACATATTCCTGTGATAGCAAATTCTAGAGGTAAAGCCTTTGGTTAAGATAAATATCAGGTACAGGGCTGGTGCTCCCAAATACTTTGAGCTTGCACTTCTACAATGTGCTGTGAGCAAGAGGGCACTGACACCAAGAGAGATACACGAGTACATGTGGATCTGACCCCAGCAGCTGTGGCAAGCAGACGGGTCCTGTGTATTCTCTTGCCTCCTCATTCACCTATACTTTCTCTTCTCCATGTCCATCATTTTCTAGGGTCAATTTATAGCAACTCATCTTTGGAAAAAAAGCTTTACATGAAACATGTTCAGCAAACACGCACTACGCACTCCTTTCCACAAAATGCTGACCTTCTTGTATTGGAGGTGAGGTCAGCCACATCAGGAGCATAGGTTAGACTTTGCTAAAGTTGCTAAGGTTAGGCTCCCTGCCCCTGACCATCCAGGTGGGATATAAAGATCTGAGTAGTCCAGAGTGCACAGCCCAAGAGGCACTGTTGAGTTCAATCACAGATTTTCTGCAAAATCTTTTGCTTTTTTGACTGAGATAAATTATGGGCAGAAGAAAAGTACCAGCTAGGGCAGGTGAGATACAGCAATCAAACACTGCCAAGGAGGCAGACTTCATAGCCATAGTTCATTCTGATGTTCAACATACACTGTGGCGCTTGGATTGTGTGTATTTCTTTATTGTGAATTGTTGGAGATATTGCAATAATAGTGATTTGATTGCATAGATGCCAATTAGCTCTAAACAAAATTACTCAACACCTGAAAATACGATTTATTTTTTCCCCTCAATTCTCATGGCAGCTGGTAGCTGAACAATGGACCAGATTATGAATGATCAATAAATTGTACTTAGTCACCTTAATGAGAAAATTAGGATGATGCAACACATATTTTCTCCTAAACTCACAAGGTCTCCATCAATAGGGATCTTGAGTGACTGTTATTTCATTTTTCTGCTTTTGAGTGTACAAATGTGACTATTAGAAGAATTTCTCTGATCCACTGGTACTGGCAATTTGCATTCAGCAGGGTGCAAAAGTTCATGAACTCTCAATTTGTTGTCTACAGCTGCATAACAAATTAGCTTGAAATTCAGCAGCTTGAAACAACCAACATTTATCATTGTATAATTTCTATGGGTCAAGAGTTCAGAAGTGATTTATTTGGGTGGTTTTGGCTCATGATGCCTTAGAAGGTTTCAGCGAAGATATTGAGTAAGGCTGCAATCATTTGATGACCTGCTAAAGATAGAGAACCTGTGTCCCCAAGACTTAGATATGGGTCACTGGCCACTGCAGGGGTCTAAGTTGTTCCACATGTGGACCTCTTGGGGCTGCTTCAGTGTCTTCACAGCATTGGCCCAGAGTGAGCAATCTACAGATTGCAAGGTGTAGGCCACATCTTTCACAGCTAACCTTACTGTCATTCCTGCAATATTCTGTAGGTTAGCTGCATTCCATATGGGAGGAACCCACACAAAGCATAGATACTAGAAAGCAAGGATCAATTGGAGGTCATGTTGAATGCTAGCTACCAAAAAATGCTTGCTTCTCATTGCCAATAATGGTAAAGACATGGAAAAAGACATGTCTTTTGGCATCTTATTTCTCCTTAGAACAACAAATGACAAGTATGGGATTTATTTCAAATCCATTCTCTTAATAACCACATACTTCTGGAAAAAATACTTACTTAATCTCACTAAGCACTCATTTTCTAGTCTGTCAAATGGGGATAATAAGATTCTCTTATAGGACTGCTGTGAAGACTTAAGATTCACAGTATGTAAAAGGCTTACCTTAGTGAGGAGCCAGAAGTAGGCGCTTCCCTTCCCCCTTGCCTTTTCCTCCAGGACCCTCTGGAAACAGCTGCAAGGTGGAGTGAGGTGGCCCCATTCACAGTGGGCTTTTTCTCCCCCCAGATCCCTCCATCTTGGTTTGCTGACCTCCAGGAAGGGCTCAACCTCGACAATTTCAGTTTCTTTCTCCCCATGGAAGATTTTGAGGCTTAATAAAGTCTGAATGTGTAAGAGACACTGTAGTTCTTTCATATCTTAATTAGCAACTAATTGAGTAGAGGCACTATTGTCTGGAATATCTGACAGACAGGCTCAATAATTATCTTTTATTATTATTACTAATGGAGAATATGGTCAGGGGGTTCAAGTTTTCCCAGAATCCCACATTTAATTGAATGGCCCAGTGGAAAATCAAAATGAACAGACTGCCCTTTCCACATTGTTTTATTAAAAACGTTTTGAAATGTGGTGGTGCCTTGGGCTCAGCAGCTTTGCTGGCCTATTATCTCTGGCTGTGATCTTTACCTCGGCTTGGAGGAAGAGGGTGTGCCACCTCTCTTCCTCCACTCGAGGTGGCAGTGTCCCTCCAGAGAGCACACAATAACATCTTGAAGACTGCCAACAGTATTTCATTAACACCCTTGCCTCTTCTCCAGAAAAAGTCTTGGTTTGGAGGTCAGAAGAGATCATTGCTTGAAGGTGAGGACTGGGGAATGGAAGGGAGGCCTTTAGGATGTTGCCATAGTGATACAAGCTGGGTCTCCTAGATGTTCTAAGCCAGGGGTGCAAGAAATCTCCATTGAGGATGGTAGATCAACACCTTCATGTTCACACAAGCAAGTGGCATATTTGGGGCCAAGGTATGTCCATAGCTTGCAGGGTCACAGGGGAAGACACTGGGCCTGACATTTTTCCCATTCTGAATGCACATGGTAGATTCTTCACATGTGTTTTTGCCAGTGATGAAATATGCCAGGCTAAGCCTCCCCGATTCTAGAATTAACCTGGGTCAGGTGACTATGTGAAAAACTACCCCAGGGAAAATTACAGTTGCCACAGAGAATCATTCTGGGCAGAATAAGGGACTCTCTCTACCCACGCAGATGTGTGTTTGTATAAACTGTAGGAACTGCCTACATTTAGCGCTGCCTCAGTATCATCATTCTAAGTGGATTATTTGGATGAGTCCTCACACTCTGCTTCATGAGACAGGAACCTGATCTGAATATCTGGCAGGTTTTAAGTGGAGTCAGTTGGTTTCCCTCATCAAGTGGGCGATTTCCATTTTTCACAATCACAGTTCAGACTGGAGATAATTCATCAGGTTCAACAAGAGACTTGAAATCAATGCGACAACTTGCAGGAATAGGGTTGGGAACTCTAGTGTGGCCTGTGGCCTGTGAAGGCCTGACCACTTGTACTGCCCACAGTGATGCTCTGGAAACGGGGTAGCCCCTTCCCACAGTGTGCTTCCTGGAATTTCTGATGCATATTTATGGTGCTTAGGGTTGGTTCTTTCCTGAGGTCCCTATTCAATATTCCTGAGCCTCAACATCTCTCTGGGTGAAACTACAATCCAATAATCCTAAATGGAACAGATTGAATGTATGAAAAATGGATTAGTAATGAGCTCCACATCTTAACTAGACCAGTGTTAGCAGCGGCTCCATGGCTGATGTTTTTAAAATTTCTTTTGTCCTTTTCTTCTAATCCACATTTCTGGTTTTCTATGATGTTCATATTTTGCTTCATTACTGAAAAAATGAACATTCTTAAAGAAAAAAATCCCTGAAAGTCATAGTTATAACCTATTTTTATCAAGCCTTACAGCCATAATTTTAAGCCTGAGGTCCACAGAGGGTCCACATACGTAGCTGGATAAAGAACTGCATCTCTATTTTCACCAACCTCTCACAAAAATTTAGAATTTTCTCTAATTTTGAATGTAGGCAACAAGCCACAGTGGCATTAGCAGTAACTATAATTTTGTCATAAATAGAAATCACAGATTTTTTATATCTCATTATAGTTGTTGCAGACATGTTGAAATATTGTTTAAACTTATTACTACTTCAAAATTATAGTGGTTATTAGGCCTGTCAGCAGATCTTGCTATTTACTGTGTTAATAAAGAAGCACATATATTACTATACCACAAAATTTTTTTTAGTATTTTGATAACTGTATTTCAATAAAGGTGCCATTTTCTCACCAATCTTATATATGTATTATTTTTATGATTTAAACTTTACTAAAGTGCCAAAGGGGTTCATGATGTAGAAAAGTTTAAGAGTGCCTGGATTAGCAGAGAAGAGAGACATTGCTGAGGTCAAGACCATGAGCACCAATGTTATTCATTTCTATGGATTGAGCAGGTCCCCTGAAGGTACATGAGGGGGAGATCTATTCCTGAAGCTCATATATTGATGGTCTTTGAGTGGTGAGGTAATTAGGGTTACATGAGGTCACCAGAGTGGACTCCCGATGATGGTATTAGTGATTTCCTAAGAAGAAGAAGAGAGACCCAAGCTGACACATTGGCCCTTTCTCACCATGCCACCCTCCTCCATGTTATGATGAGCAAGAAGGCCCTTGCCAGATCCTGATCAGATGCCAGCATCTTGTTCTTGAATGAGAACCATAAGCCAAATAAACATCTAGTCTTTCTAAATTTCCTGGTCTCAAGTATTTTGTTATAGCAATGTAAAATCATGTAAGACAACCTCATTTTGCAGTCTGGAAACTGAGACACAAAGAGGTAGAAAAACTTTTTCAGGTTTATTCAGCTTCTAGGTGGCAAAGCTAGATGAGCTCAGTTAAGACTAAATCCAAATGGCCTTTTTGATCTTCCTTTTCCTCTATAGATGAGTCAATATTTGATATATTTATATGTGGCCGGCCAAGCCATCCAATGCTCTCTGGTTGCAAGTTTCATGGGGTTTGTTTGACTTGACAGCAAGAGTGCAAACCCTCCAAGTACAAAAATTGGACTATTTTTCATCGTGTTTCCCTTCATAATGAAATTAAAGAATTATGCTCTGAGCACTAAGATGATTAGCAAATATTATAGAATTTTTATTACTAAATGTACCCCCCTGACATCCATATCATGTTTAGCTTTACCCTGAAAGTCATAAGTCACTCTGTGTCCTTGGCTAACAGTGCTCTACTTATAAAGTGACTCCCTCCCTTTCTGGGGATTCTTCCTAGGTCTCTCTGCCTCTTCCTTGTTCCACCTTCCACTCTCATTCCTTTGCCCATAGTCTCTCTGCATCTAAAGGCCACAGGAAGTTCTGGGGACTGAAGCCTGACAAAGACAAATGCTTCATAACCAGGAGGCCTATGTGCATGGTCGTTAAGTGATCACCAAATCTGGAACACCACCCTGGAAAGGTACCCCTTGGAGAGCACTTAACTTGGACCTAATTACATTTGCTGGCCATCAATCACCAGGGCAATTTCCTGTTGGAGCCCCTGGGCACTCACTCTTCAGTGAAAGAAACAAAAAATGAACCCAGAAGAAGAGAGAGTGAACTTTGGATCAAAGGTGAGGCCCCTTCTCCTTCTCCTCTGTTACAGCCCAAGTATAAACAAAGGGATGTATTTCTGCTCTCCTTGAAATGTCTCTGAGGTCAGGTATCTTGAAGACTGTCCTTGGTTGGCAAAGGTATGACCTATAAGACCAGAGACAAAGTATATTTTTTTCTGACAATTATCAAGCCTCCCTCAAAGATAACCAGTTTCCTTTCAAGCGACTTGATCTGAGGGTGCTACTTGATAACTAGCCCAGGAGTATCTCTCTCTTCTTGGAACAAGTTCAGTTTTAATTTGCTTGGTATCATCGTGTCCCTAGGATCTGCTGTTAAAGGGGAATCAGTTGCTAGAGTGATAAGAGATAAACTTCCCAAGCATTTGATAAAGAGCTCTCTGTAGGATTTGCCTGGTCTATGGGCCAGGCTCCTGCTGCTTTCCCATCCTAGGAGAACATAGGACTCTTAGCAGGGTGCACAGATAGCACTCAGTCCTCTCTGTTGTGAGGGGCCTGGTCAGGCACTGGGATAAAATGATTTGTCTAGAGTTCAGGAGCTGAAAATGTGTAGGTTGGAAGTAACACACTCAAACAGGAAGTTGATTTTATCAAGTGTCAAATACAAATCCATTGATGCTACAATTATCATTTTGAATAGGATACTTCTTTTTTTTTTTTTTTTTTTTTTTTTTTTGAGTCATAATTTCCCAGGTTAAATTCCAGAGAAGAATATTTAAGAAACTGAGCCAGGGAAAAGTATGGGAGGAAAAAGCCAGAGGTCAACAGCTTGATGCACATAGGAACATTCCTGAAAATTGGTTACAAGTCACAAGGCATAACCTTATAAAAGCTCCCCAATAGGCCAACAGCTCTCAGGTACTCAAAGTTGTCCTGCTCTGATACTGTCCTTATGGAGTAAAGGGAAGGAGATGCATAGGACTGGAGCACAGAGAGTAGCCATCCATGGTGTAACTATTAAGGCCATCATCTCTTGAGCTACAAGAGCTTGAGTAGAGCTTCAGTCTTAGTAGCATTTGTGTTCAGGTCAGAAAGTCCCAGGGGAAAAAAAGCTTGAGATAATAATCCAATAATCTTCTCCAAATATAAAGGTAGAGGAATTTAGTTCAGCAAGGGCTGGGAGGAGCTGATTGTGTTTATTAAGAGATAGGCCCTAAAAAATGAAAATGTATTTTCTTCAATCAGCATTGTGAGCTGTAAACATCAATACTTCATGTAGAATCTTGAGTTCTTGGAGTGCGCTATGACTCAATGTTGTTCCCTAGCCATGTGTTTTATAGAATGCATTATTTGGATTAGTTGGCTCTTCCTTGGTTGAGATTGTCTGGGTATTGCCCATGGACTTCCATTCTTGGTTTCTGTCCAAGCTATGTTGGCAGATTAAGCGGATTAGGATTTGGCTAACTGGCTGGAGAAGCAGTCATGACCAGCCAATTAAAAACTTCCAAGATACATGCACAGAACTGTTCTTAAAATCCTGCACATGGAACATATCAGAGTGCTATTTCCAGTTTCTCCTGAAAAAGAAAAGCAAGCTGGGTTTTGATAGAATGGCCTAGACCTGATGCCAGCCTGAGGAGTAGAAGATACCAAGGTGGCCACCATGGGGCTCTTGACCACTGTGTCACAGTGGCCCATTCTCAACCTTAGGGTACACTTCTTTTCCTATGTTTAGTTGACCCAAATCATGTGGCAGATCGTGCTTCTTTGGTCACATCTTTAATAAATACAAAACCTCTTGTTTTGCCCTTGTTTTGACTAATTCTTTGATCATGACAGAAAGAACCACTTATGGAAAAGACTCCAGCACCTCCAAATTCCATAACTCTGCCAGGGATTTGACAATCAGAATTATTCCAAACACACGTATTTCCAAATACACTTTGGGTGGCAAGTAGGGCCACCTCTGGTGAAGCCAGCTTCTCTCTCAGCCTAGATAAGGTAACTGATCTCCCAGATAGTGAGTTCATGCACAGGGACCTGAGGCAGGGGCCTGTGAGCCTTCATATACCCTGAAATTTCTACCCAGTTAGACCAGTCAGGTCTGCAAGTGGGGTCAAGGCCATCTTCATGGTTTTAATTTTTTTTTTTTTTTTTTTGTCTTTTTGAGGCAGGGTCTCACTATGCAGTTCAGGCTGGCCTTAAGCTCACTTTGTAGCTCAGGTTGGTCTTGAACTCACAACAATCCTCCTGCCTCAGCCTCCCAAGTGCTGGGATTACAGGCCTGCGCCACCACGCCCAGCCGGTTTTAATATTTTTAAATCTGATATTGATGTTTGAACTGACATTGTGACATCCTTGAAGGTGCACAAAATAATTTTTTATGTTAGTCTCTTTGGTCAGTGAGGATCTGATGCACATGGAAGTGGACTTGAGAAAAGCTAGTTCCATACTCCAAAACTAAGTCTACATCCACTCACTCAGCTTTCGCACATGACCTCTCTTTTGCCCTGCAAAAGAGACTGAAAAAGAAAATACAAACAGCCATTTATGTACTGCTCACTTACTATCTATGATAATTAAAGTTCTTAGGAGTTAAAGAGATGAATAGTAAAGGTTCCTCAAGGGTGCAGCTCCATGAAGAAGACACGACCCTATATGCAAAGCAATTCTCACATGGCTTCTGTCCCAGCGGTGAAAGCAAAGCTGAACAAGAAATCCAAAGGCTGCATGGGGGAAAAGAATCACATGAAGGAAGTGCCAGGGCTGAGAAATAGGAAAGACTAGCTCAGGCAGAGAACTTGCTGTACTGGACCCATTCCCTCCTCAATATTTATTTGGAATCCCTTTCCTCAGGATGAGATTGAAGAAAATACAGGCACTATGCAATGTGCGTCATTGAATTATAAAGAAACTTCACTGTTCTTTCTAAGAGTGGATCAGAACCAGTAAGAGATGTCTTCATGCCAGCTAGCTTCTTATGCACCACTGAGGATCTTTATAAAACCTCCAAGTCCCTGTTTTTGAAACTCACATTTGTGCCATGAGATTCACATCGCTATGTTGCTATTTACTCTTCCCAGAGATATTTTCACTTTAAACAAAATCATGTCATACTATAAAACTGCTCTGATCAGCTATTGACTGGAGTGTCAAGAGAGAAGGAACTATGGACTGATACGGAGAACCAGAAAACAAAGGAAGTGTGCTAACCAAAAATAGAGGTAAAGAGGACAAATGAAATCAGCTTCTCACTTTCTGTACATTGCAAAAAAATGTAACAAAGGAGTCTCGAGCTGGCAAGTCAGTCTTGGGTGTGAACTGGGGAGGGAGCTGGCATTGTGCTTTGGGTTTGTTTCTCACTTTTGTATTCAAACTACATTATTTCCATGAAAATTCCTTCATCAGCCCGTCCTTCCCTGATCACCCTAACAAGTGCCACCATGATGACAGAGTCTGTGTGATCACCACACTCAGAGCCCTTCTACCTGGAAGCCTCAGGCAGGCTTCTTTCTTTCTGCAGCCAGCACAGAATGTGGCCCTGATGCATTGCTAAGCATATTCCCAAACAAAATGCACCCGGAAGGTAGCTCTCTAGTACCATCTCATAATGGTGCTGCTGAGCTCCTGCGGTGGAAGGCAGGTTATTAGAACCTAGGGTCTGTGAGGGGAAAGGAAAGGCTCCCAGTTTCCTTTCCTTTGTCAGAGTCACTCCAAGAAAAACACAAGGCAGATTCAAGTTTACTCAAGAGAGCTGACAGCTAAGGAAAAACATTCAAATTCAGCTCCTCTGACTACAGTATCCCAGTCCTACCCATGGGTCACCTTGGTCTAGGGCCATGTGTTTCCAGCTCTTTGAAAACAAGTAAATATCCAAGTAACCTTGGGCGAGGACAGCCAGACACTTCTCTGTGGTATATTTCTTCCTGAACCATACCTCTGCCCACCCATTATTTGATCACACCCACCCAGTTTGTCTTCCTAAAGCCCCTCCCATCCTGGGGTCCTGTCATTTTCAGATGCTCGCCACCTCTACTTCCTCTCCCTACTTACCAACTTCCTGTTTCCACTCTTAGCTGCTTCCAACTCATTCTCCCAGAGGATTTATCAAAAACAAATTTGCTTGGATTATTTCCCTTCTTAAAGCTATCAAGGTATAAGGTGTGCCCAAGGCCTGTTATGATTGGGTCCAACTTACTGCCCCAAGCTTATTGTCAATGTTCACCTTCCCTTGCCTCCTCTCTATATTCTAACTGTGGTTACTACTTTCAAATTCCTACCTCACACTCTTTCACTGAGTTTTGTATTGGCTGTTACACCTGACAGCAAATATCTGTCTGGTTAATGCTTAGGCTCCCTGCTTCACTTTCTCTCGGAAGACTCCTTGACATGATATTTCTCTACAAGCCCTGAATATACCAGGAAGTTGCTCTCTCTCCCTCTCTCTCTCTTGTTATTACATAGGGAGCATAATACTTATCAGTGGATTAATCCATTGAGGGATTTATGAATATGTTGTTAAGGAGTGTGGCCTCCTGTTTGGAGATAGATCACTGGAGGCATAATTTAGGAGTTGTATTCTTGTTTTTAGCTCCTCCCTTCCTCCTCCTCCTCCCTCTCTCTCTCTCTCTCTCTCTCTCTCTCTCTCTCTCTCTCTCTCTCTCTCTCTCTCTCTCTGTTTTCTGGTTGCCATGGTGGTTCCAGCTTCCTCCCACCAAACTTTCTATCTATCAATTTCTGCCTTGGAGCCAGCCTTCCAAGGAATGGATGGAATCCCCTACAGCCAACAACCTAAATAAACATCTCATCCTTTAAGTATCAGGTGTTAGTATTTTGTCCCAGTGATGAGAAAGTAACTAATACAGAAAATTAGTTGTTTCTATGACTGCATCTAATGGTGTGGTTCAGAATCCTTTGAAACAAATCTTGTGAAAGGACTTTGGAAAGGTTTTGGAAGTCAAGCTAGAGAAGCCCTAGAATATTGCAGAGATCAACAGGTATCATGGTTCATGGCTAGATGTCCCCCAAAGCCTCATGAGGTTCTCTGGTTAGCTTTGGGTGTTGAACATTTTCATTCAGCAGTGAGAAAAGTAACTAAGACAATGACTGAGTCTTGTCTCAGAATGTTGATAGGAATGCAGATAGTGAAGACTGTGCTTATGAGGTTTTGGACAGGAGACAGTTATGAGGAACTGGACTAGAAGCCCTGACTGGCAATTAATCTGTCATCATTTTGCTCATGTCATAACACTTTTTATGAGGTTGAAAGTAAAGGTGATGGACTAAGTAATGCATCAGTGGAAATTTCAAGGCACCACAGTGTTCAGACATTGACATGGGCACTACTCTTGATAAATGCCTTGAAATATACTGCAGGTCTGCCACCAAAACAGAAATATTTGTAAAGTTGGGGTTGTGAGAATACAGCTGATGAAAAAAATCAGTGCTATGGAAAGGTAGCCAAAAAAATTGTGTTGGAACAATAGGGAAGGTGTTTTGACGGCATCTCAGGAATTAAGTAGACCCTATCGATCATAATTGCAAAGGTATAAAAGGCTAACTGTCTTTGAAACGCTTTACTTTGAGAAGAAAGCCTTGGAATGCCTTGCTAAATCAGGACTGCCTCTGAGTAAATCTGAGTTGAATCATTCAGGCACTCAGAGGCTACTTCAGCCATGGTTCATGAGGGCCCAGTTACTGCTCAAGTTGATGGGAAACCTTGTTTCTTTCACATAGCTTTTCAAGTGTTCAGACTGCAAGAGCTGTGGGATCATGAAGGCTTCCACCTTCATTTCATAGGAAGACCTTGGAAGCCAGGCAAGGCTCTCTCTGAGACACTGCATAAAGCTGTGAGAATGAAGTAACAAACACAGTACAGATTCCAGGAAGCTGGAGATGCCAGAAACACAGAATATTTACTAAGGAAAACTTCAGGCTGTCAGCAGATCCAGCCCACGAGAGGGGCCTTATGGGTTGTTATTGGAAAGGCCATAGAAGTGTGCTATCCAAGGCCTCTGAAGCTGATATCTCATCCACATTCCCCAGGTTCTGATACAGAGCTAGAGGCTTTATTATTTTTTTTTTTTTTGTCTTTTTTGAGACAGGGTCTCACTATGCAGTTCAGGCTGACCTTAAACTCACTTTGTAGCTCAGGCTGGTCTCGAACTCACCACAATCCCCCTGCCTCAGCCTTTATTGTTTGCCCTGTAGGTTTTAAAACTTAGTTTGGTCCAATTCTTTTCTATTTCTCTATTTCTTCCTTTTAAATGGGAATGTTTACCCTGTGCATTGTGTTCTGAAAGCCTTTACTTTCATTTTTATTTTGCAGGGAATCACAGCTACAAGTTTTCCAGAGTCTCAGGAAAGTCTTTGGAAGCAGACTCTTTAGAAGTGCTGGAACCATTAAGATTTTGGTGATTCTTAGTGTTGGAGCAAATGCATTTTCATAATGAATTGGACATGAGAATTTGAGGAGGCAGAGGAAAGAATTACATGCACCCCTAAGTTCAGAGGTAGGGCTTTTGGACAGTGATGGAATCAAGGGAGAGTTGCATTCATCGATGGACCAAGCCAGCTGAATGGGTTGTGAAGAGGTGGTGCCTGGTTGGAAGTGGTCACTAGGAGAGCAATGTGAGAGGGTATATTCCTATTGCTGGTGCCTCCCTTCTCTCTCTGCTTTCTGGTGGAGAAACTTTTCTCTGCATGTTCTTTTACCATGTTATTTATGCCTTGTAATAAGGAACTGTATACTGAACCTCTGAAACCAGAAGCCAAAATAAACTCATTTTAAAAATTGTGAGTGTCAGGTACTTGGTCCCAGCAACAGGCGAGTGACTAACACACATCGCCACCTTTTCCAAGACGTATGGCAATGGCCCATATATGTAGCATATCCCAAGCACTCAGCTTGCACTTGACCTACAGAAGAGTGTCAATAAGCATCAAACCAAAGCATGAGACCCCAGGGCTCTGCATAGCAGTTATGACTTCCATAGCTGGGAGAACTCAATTCACTCAGTAAAGGGAAAATGTCTACATTAAATACTGCGGTGTTGCTAGAAATTGTGTGCAGAGGGAAAACAAATAAGTGATTAAGTAATGGCAGGCAAGTATTTCAGGAAGAATCCTATCCAAATAAAATTACAGGAAAAGTGCCTTTCATTACTGATTAACCACAGCTGAGAATTGAAGATCATTTGTAACAAATCATTACAGTCAACTGATTAAAAATGAATGAGTTTGTACAGAGAACCATTACTGAATCTGGGGCTGGGGAAAAAAAAGACAGAGTACATTAACATGAGTCTCCCAACCTGTACATGTCTTGCTGCATGCTGTTGACTTATCATTTATACCAATGACATAGCAAAAGTAGGGAAAAAGCTTGAATCCAAGTTGAAGTTCTTCTTGGGGTACAAAACTCAAGCCAGTTCTTCACTCTGAACTTCTATATTTGTTTCTCAGTTACTCTTCTGTTGTTGCTGGGATGAATACCCAACACTCAAAATGAAAGAAGAAAAGGTTTATTTAGTTCACAGTCACTGGAGGTTTCAGTCCATACTCAGCTGGCTCCAAGGCAGAGTGGCACACGGTAGAGAGCAACCTTTCACGGTGGCAGCAAAGAGCAGAGAGCAAAGGGAGGGGCAGCAGATCAGGCAGCTAGCCAGCCTCTCTGCCCTCCTCACATTATAATGAAAATTACCCGCCTCAGGAGAAGTGCAGCATCCATACCTACAATAATCAATTACAAGTTCCAGAATCTACTATGAACTGCGTGAGGCTTTGGGGGGAACAGCTAGACACAAACCATGACAATTTGCCATGGAGAAATGGAGGTAACAGCACTACAGTAGCACACTGAACCATATGAAATGGCTGATCACAAATGGACTAACAGAAATGGCAAGCTCATATGGTTCACCCTTAAAGCCATCAAGCAAGGTCTTTGCAAACAGGTGCTCTACAAGCTCAAAGGGCAGCAAAAGCACCTCTCAGCATTACAGTAAGACTGAAGTATGGTACTCAGCTCTGCATGCCACTACATTTAGGACAAACCCAAGTCCTAAGCACTTTATCCATTGAGTGTCAAGATGAAGATAGGAGGAAAAAATTAAAATAAGTAAGAGTATTTCTCCAGCCCCAAGTTAGGTCCTCTCTCTCAGCCACATCTCTCCACAAGGCATTGCCCCACTCTGCTAATGTTCCTCAAAGACTAATCTATATTTTACTTTAAATTTGCAGTGGACCCAGAAGACAGGCTGGGGGTTCTGTATGGTTGGATGCACGGTGCCCAGCTGTGCCCACCTGTGGCTCTTGGGCCCAACCACCTGTGTTCTTTCACTTGCCTCTGCTATGAATAAACCTCCTATTCTGAATAACTGGCATGAAATACATCCTTGACCAATGTGTAGGTGAATAAATGGATGAACAAATGAATGAGCTCTCAAACCCTGCCTGTCCTGTTTCTGGCCCCCCTTAATGTATTTAGTACAGGTTCTACAGGGTCTCACTACACAGATTGGACTCATAGTGATCCTCTTAATTTCAGCCTCCCAAGTGCTGGGATTACAGGTGCTCACCACCACACCTAGTCTCAGTTGTTGTCTCAGCCCCGCCCAGGGACAGGGCTGGCTCACCAGGGATCTAACCCAGGTCTAATCTGCTGAGCTATCTGGATGGCCAGCCCCTTTTCTGGCCCTTTTGTGTCCTGACTGCACCTTCCCAGAGAACAGAGCTTCTGAATCCACAGTGCCAAGCCACAGAGTTAACACCACCATTCTATAGCTCCTGATTAGATGCAAACACTGACAAGCAATTTCCTCATAATTATAAAATGTTTCTGATGAGACAGCTTATTTTTATTAAAACAATTTCCACATGACATTGATCCAAAGTCTTTGCTTATCAAATAATCACATATATATTAACCTTACACAAGCATGTACTTTTTTAAAACTTTGTTTCCAACTGCACTGATTAAATACTTTATTCAGAATTAACTTACTTTGCCAAGTTCTTTCAATGCTTTGGCCTTCATATAGGCAAAAATGTACTTCTCTTCCTCATGTCCTTGAGGTGTTGCCAGTTTAATTCTCTGCATGGAGCTGCTGCCTGGAGCTGCTGGGTGGTGTTTAGGGTCAGCTTTGTGGGCATAGGAACTGTACAGTCAGTTGGGCCCTAGACTCCAAAGTTCTCTATGCTTTGTTGTCTTGCTATTGTCATTTTAGAATTCTTAATAATATTTAAATGAGGATTTCTAATTTTTATTGTACAGTGAGCCCTGCAAAATTCATAGCTAGTTCTGACAGAGATAGAGAGGAAAAGAAATGGTAAGCAAAACAACAATGGAGACTGAAAGATGAGGATGTAACTCAGACTTAGGGACCTCTTGGGGGAACCTAACGAAAGGCCTAGAATGGCCAGTGTGTGTGTGGGGGGGTGGGGGTTCACTTAGGAAACCTGGACAAAAGAAAATGTAGCTGCAGAGGAGATTTTTTAAATTGGAAAGAAAGGCTTTAGGCAGAAGAAATTTGCTAAGGAATTCTGTGCAGCTATACCCATCAGACTCTGGCTATTGGGACTGCAGAGAGAAGTTAGTTCTCCAACATTGGAAAGAGACCATGTCTCTGAGAGACGGCAAGCCGCCAGGGACTAAAATAATAACTAAAAAAATCTAATCATAGTCTTAATGTGGCACAGCCTGAACTATGTCATTATTTGCTTATTCCTTCCCTCAATAAACACTCATCAAGTATCCAATATGTAACTGTTGTATTAGGTTCTGAGCAATTTCAAAAAAATAATGAGCCTCTGCTCTGGGGAACTAATAATCAATATAAGAGAGAAACATGTGTGACTGATATGTAATATTGTGCCATGAGGGAACAGAGGCAAGGGAAATGGGCACAGCTGGGGAAAGTTTTATAGAAAATGCCAGCACTGAACTTTGAAGACCAATAAGCCCACCAGCTAAGCAAAATAGAACTGGGGGAGAGAGAATAATAAGTATGTGAGGATGAGAAGATCATCAGGATTTTGATGCTAATGAGAAGTCAATGCAGGTAACCATCAGAAAAAGATGGTGTGCGGCCAAGCAGGATCCCGGATAATGAAGAACTTTAATTCCACCACGGGGAGCCTGGATTTTTCCAGGTAAGTGGGAGAGTGATTGCACTTTCTTATGAGAGAAGAGGTAAGATTAGGTTTTGAGCAAAGTGAAGAGGTTTCTTTCACTGCAAGACAGACATGGATCCTAGTGAAGACTGACCAAAGCATGTAGGCCAACTTGAGAATAAATGAAAGCTAAAATCCAAACAAGGCAGAGTGTGATAACATAGACCTAAAATGTTTGCCTAAATATTCATGTGGGAGAGGCTTGGTCCCCACCTTGGGAGCTGGTGGAAGCTTTGGGAGTAGGGCAGAGCAGAAAGTCTTTAGCTGCTGGATGGTGTACCCTCCAAGGGAGATATGGGACCTGGTGTCTTTCTTGCTCTTTTTTTGCTTCCTACTCATCAAATAAGTGGTTTTCCCCTCCATATACCCCTGTCACGTTGTGCTGCCTCACCAAAGCAATGGGGCCAGCTGACTATCGACTGGGACTTCCAAAACAGGAGCCCAAATAGCCCCTTTTGTCACTGATTGTGTCATGTATTTTATCATGATGGAAAGCTGACTAGCACAGATAGACAGGAAGAGCTTAAGACCATGTCAGAGCAGAGTGAATAGAAAGTGGGAAGAAACTAGAGGTTTATGTTAGAGGGAGAATAGATCATAGACGATTTATTGGATGGGATGGGATGAAAGGGGAAAGATTGATTAAGCCTTGTGTTTATGATTTAGAAACTTATTAACAACCTTGTCATTAACCATGAAAAAGAATAATGGAATCAGTTGAATTTTGAACATGTTAAGTTCAAAAGAGCTGACAAGGCATTCAGTTGTGCTGTGTGCTAGAGATTTGGAAGTCATAAGAATATAGGTTTTCATTTAAGGAGATGGACAGGATTATTCATAGAGTATCATGTAACCAGGAAACTCTGGAGAGTTCAGAAAATGAGTACAAAAAGAAAACCCAAAGACAAGAGGTTAAGAGTCAACTATTGGAAAAGTAGAAGGAAAGCTAGTGTGCTATTATCTTTCCATACCATCTTCTATCTTTCCTGGAAAGCCATTGTGTGTCTTTGCTTATCACAAGTTGAATATATTTCTTTGATTGCCTGGTGCCAGGCTTGGGTCATGTTATTTATTTTGACTGATGAAATATGGGCAAAACAGATGTCTACTATGTCAAGCAGAAGTTTTGGGGTCATGATATGGTTCTGCATTTTCCCTTTCCCTATGCCATAATAACTTCTGTTTCTTCATCCAAAATCCCCAAATGAAGAAGACATGTGAAACAGACTTGCATCCATTCCTCAACTGATATTAAATCTGTAAATACCAGAAAATATATATTGCTGTAGATAACTGAGATTTGGGGGTTAGTGCTTTAACATAACATAACAAGAGTGGACCATCATAACCAGAAAAGAGTAGCATCTCAGAAGTGGAAGAAACATTTCTAAGAAAAATGAGTGTTTAGTAAGGTCAAAAGTGACAGAGAAACAATTAGATGTGGCAGCAGGGAGGAGAGCAGGTTCCACAATGGGATGGAAGCAAAAGCTAGATTGCTAAGGATTGAGGATGAATGGGAGGTGTGAGGAGATGGAGACTGGAAGTGCAGATTGCCCATTTAATGAAGTGGACTGTGGGAAGAAGGAAAGGGAGGGATGGAGAGGAAGAACAGCTTAAGGTGGAGTTAAAGGAGAGTAAAGGTTTATTCATGGCAGGAGACATGTTAAAGCCATATGCTGAGAGGAAAATTTTTGTGGAATGGAGAGACTGAAGTTGGAAGTATTGAATTTATTTATCTGAAAATATTAATCTGTGATTTCCTCATAATATTAAACACAATATCCAACTTACATAGTGATAAGTGCCCAACACTGTTTCATTTGCCTTGCATCATTAATTTACTTAACCTTTGAAACAACTCTGTGAAGTACTGTTATTGTCATCCCTGCTATACAGATGGATAAACTGAGGCATAAAGTTTATTAACTCATTCAGGTTCACAGAGTTAATAAGTGGCAGAGCTATGGTTCAAATAGAGACCATCAGTTTCAGAAATCAAGTTCTTACTTAATGTGCCATGTGATCCCTTGTGGTACAGAAATAGTCTCAGCACTGCCTGGGAAGATGACATGGAGGAGATGATCATATGTATCAGGCATGTGGGCTGTGGCAGGAAACAACACTGGGGATATGGAAAGAGGAGAAAGTTCTGGGCTTGTGGGGAGTGGAGTGGAAAAGTCTGGGGCCTGGAGACTTTTACGGGGGTAACAGCTTGATTTTCTAACTACCTCCCATACAACTTCTGCCACCTCGACTGGGATGAGAACATGAGATAAGATGAAAAGGAGAAGAGGGGAAAACTACATTAAAAAGAGGTCAGAAGAATCAAAGGGTGGGTGAAGAGAAAATGCCTCCTTCCCTTTTGCTGAGTGGTCATATCTCAGAATATGCCAGGGTGAGGGAATCAGGGGCAGAAGTGGCCCTTCCCCGACAAGGTTTCTTAGGTACCAGGCAAAGTAGAGACTCTGGGTAGATGAAGTATAGTGTGTGAAAAGCAGAGAAAAATCAGGCCATAGAAGAATAGAATCAGCTGGCTTGGATTCCATAGAGAGGCAGAATTCCTAGCAGTCTCTCATCTTAAAGATTTCCTCTCTTTCCCCTTGTTGTGAGGATCAGGACATTGCTAGTGGGATATGAAACTTCCCTTTGACCTGGACTAAAGGCAGAGAGGCCATGCGGGCAGAACTGCTTTTCAGAATTCAGTTTGAAAAATCTAATATGATCCCATACAGCCAAGTACCCAAGCCTGGCATGCCTTTTAAAAGGTATTTCAAAGTGTTAGTGCCTTTCATCACTATTGAGTCTGTGGGATGTGTTTGGACTTTTCAGGTCACCGCATGTCACCTCAGTGTGCAGAGGATACTTTGAACCAGAGAGGATTCCTCCGGCCTCTTCAGAAGTCTAAAGACACTCCCCATTGTAGGTGTGAGAAACACATAGGCACAGAGAAGCTAAGGAATTTCTAATGATGGCAATGAGCAGAATAGGGGTCAGTTATAGACATGAGCAAACAGGCAGAGGCTCATTTCAAATCAACCGGAATCTATTCTATTATGTTTTCAGATAAGGCTGCTGCTGAGTTAGAGTTGAATAAACTATTGGCACAGCTCTTCAATGAGCTTGCCTCTTGCCCCCTGCCTTCCTTTGTACTTCTTATTTTGAATTCCTAGCTCATGTGGACCTTCCAGTTAAGATCTATCACTGTCTAAACAGACAGCCTACAAGCATTAGCTGTTTTTGGTGTGGCAGGGTCCTGCATCTCCCTGGTAGGCTTCCCTGATCCCTGCCCTTCCAAACTACTCAACAGGGGCTACTGGCTCAGGGGAAGCACAGCCACAGCTCACTTAGGCATCTCTGACATTAACATCTCCTGCTCCAGGGCCCTGTGGACAAGACTAGCATTATCCACATGAGTCTCATCTAAGTCATGTTTAGTGGAGCTACCCTCTCTGGAGACTTCAAGTCCATCAACTTTAACTCACAACCTTGAGCCTTTAACCTCTCCTTCATGACTTTCTAGCTCACTCTGCAGATTCCTGTGTGCCTTAAGGAGGATAATACCCAGTTGGAATCCATGGGAAGGAAAGATTTCTGGAGGAATTGAGCCTGGGACTGGCACTTGAGGGATAGGTAAATAACATGCTTTGTGATGTTCGCATAAAGACAGGAACAGTGCTCTGGGGAGAAGGAGCAGCACATGCAAAAGTATGAAATTGGGAGGACAAAGTGAATCCATTGAAAGGAAGAGGGCCCTGGGCATAAAGCTTAGCTATCTGGAGTACAGCAGTTGGAAATAATACTGCTGAGGTGATTTTGTAGATAGGATTGCATATTATGTTAGGAAACTTGGCCTAGCATTTTGGTTCTGTATATGATAAGAGCCACCAAGAATTTTTAATTAGGTATCTGAAAGTGTTAGGCTGGGGTTTTGGAAAGTTAGCAGCAGGTAAATTAGAGAGGGTGAAGATCAGAGGCATACAAGCCTTGTGAGAAGCTACTGCAGTTCCATCTAAGCAAGATCATAGCCAGACCCTCACTAATGTCCACAAAACCACATAGCAGGCACCACAGAGATGGCTCTCACCCCGGGGCTCTAGGGTCTTCTCTAAGAAAGAATCTCATGCCTTCCCTGGGCAAGAGTTTCTGAATCTTGTTTCTCTACCTCTCCTTTTTGCAGGAAAATGAGTCATCATCTGAAGAGATGCCCACAGTCTCTTGCTAGGAATGATGGCCAAATGGTAAAGTAAGGAGTAAAATACTTTGTACTGTCACACTATATGGTAGCAGCTGGAAGAGAGGCCTCTTTGGAGTCTTTCCAGAGATTCCCAGTGTTTGTACACATTACTGCTTTGCCAAAGCCCAGTTGACTGAAATACACAGTCATGATGGAGACACTGAAAACAGATCATTTCCCCATGTCAATCCTATGTTCCTGTCTTATCCTTTCCTCTCTTCTCTCCCTTTTAAGACCAAATTGTGTGTGAACTTCTCTTCCTGTTGCTAGTTACCTATTAATGGCTCCCCCACTAGTTTGTTGTAAGCTAAGATTAAATGTAAAAAAGATAGGAAGGACAGGGAACTTCTCCATGAGGAAGCACTTGCCAACGAAGGTTGGGAGACACGTGGTTAATGAACTACAAAATATTGGTTACATCTCACTTGATTACATTCAACAAATGTAAAACCATCTTTTAGTCATGACTGCCCATTTATCTGCCAGAATGCTCAGAGCAACACCCCTACTCACATTTATCTCTTGCCTTCAGGTTCCAGTCAAGGTTTCTAGAAATTAGTGATTCATCACTGAAAACGATTACCACTGGGACCTGCCATGCCAAGAAAAATGACTATGTCCCTGGGCCCAGGTGCTGTGTCTCATCAATAATATCTTCATGCAACTGGCCAGGGCTAGTATCTGACATCTGTGTGTGTTCTAGGAGCAGTGAACTCACCTGACTGCATGGGTTGGGGGCATTGAGAACAGACCACAGCTGATGACATAGTCATCAGCTCCTGGGCTTCTCACTGGCTTACAGCTTTGGAAGGACACCTGTGAACACATGCTGGTTCTGCATTGGGTTCTTAGGCACATAAGGCTCATTCAATTGGGTGACAGAGGAGAAATCTCATTCTTTCTGAGCAACAACCATAAAAGGACCATGCTCATTGAACAGCTAGGAGTCACATTTGTAATTTGCAGAACACTGATATTAACAATTTATATGCAATAAAATAATGCATTAGCCATGGTCTGAGAGATTTCTGATTGAACATGGTGGATGAAATAGACATCACTATTTCTGCTCCTTTCTAAGGCTATCACCATTGTGGTAGGAAAAATTCTAAGGTATCCCCAAGATTTGCTCTTTTTGCTATGTATACTTTGTGAAAGTCCTGGGGTGGTAAATTTCAGACTCTATTCCTGTGAAAAGGTGATGTTACATCCACAGTTGACACTAATATAGAGAGATTAACTGGATTGTCCTGGCCTCTTCACATGAACTCTTTAAAAGCAGAGAATTCTCTGGGTGGTTGCAGAGCAGAAGGTCAGAGAAATATGCAACACAGGGGTTGGGGGGTGATTCCATGCAACGGTGACACTCTCACTTGGTGGAGAAGGCCATGTAGCAAGTATCTGGAACTAGTCAATAGCCAGAAAGACAATGGGGACTTCAGTATGACAACTAAAAAAACAAAAGAGAAAGAACCAACCTAGCCAACAATCTGAAGTAGGTCTTTCCCTACCGTAAATGGGTTCTTCCCTCACAAAGCCTCCAGACAAGCATGTAGCTGGTTGATAGCACAGTCCTGATGGGACCCTAAGCCAAGACACAGGCACAATGGTTGCACTGTTGTAGGCTTCAAGGTTTGTGGTGATTTGTTATTATGTAGCAACAGAAGGTGTGTATACTCCCCATGAGGAGCAAAGATTTAAATGTTGTGATTGCAGCAAAGGAGACATGTCAATGAAATTTTGCAGAATGTAAACAGGTGGCAGGGATCACCAGTTTACTTATTTATTATTTATTTATTTTTGTATATAGCACAGGGTCTTCAGGGTCTCACTACACAGATTAGATTCATAATGGTTCTCCTGTTTTCAGCCTCCCAAGTGCTAAGATTACAGAAGCACACTACTGCACCCATACTCAATTGCTGTCTCAGGGTACCCTGGGGTGGGACTGGAAGGGTAGGCTGGGGATCGAACCCCCCAGCCCCTGTGTCTGCCTAAGCAGGAGCTTTAATCTGCTGAGCTATCTGGCCTGCCCTGATCACCAGTTTGGAAGAGAAGAAGGACCACCTTCAGGAAAGAAGCAAAAAGCAGCTATGTCTGGGGATTTGGGGTTGATTCAGGAAGAAGAGAGGCAGGTGTCTCTGAAGAGTAGACAGCACACGGCATTGCAAACAGGAAGACCAACTGGAAGTCTGTGAAAGGACTGCTGCGTGCCCTGAGTCCCTCTCTTCCCCTACTCAGCCAGATAACACACTTACTTCTCCTCCATGGAGTTCAGGGGTTTCTGGAGACACTGAGCCAGAGAGACTTTCAACTTTTTAAGCTACCTGTCACCGCTGACAGTAGATATGAGGGGAATCACTATGAATAGGAGGGTTGAGTGAAGTTTGGTACTGTACAATGAGACTCTTTCCCCTTATAAAAGAAGCTTGGAAAATTTCTCTGGAGCAATGATGCCAACAACATCACTTTCCCACCACATCCCACTGTACATGTGCATATTTGTAGAGATACACATACAGTACCTCATCAGTTTTTGTTCATCTCATTTGCATTTAGGGTATGAACAGAAAAGAATTAGCAGACATTTGAAGTCTGTAGAAAAGATCAAAACAGAAAAAAGGAACTGAGACTCAGATGAAACACAAAATGTGGGGAACAAGAAAATAGTATTTCATATATAAAGCAACAAAATGGGCCTTATTTACAAAGAGGCATTTAGAAAATAAACAACAAAAGCTCTTGGGTACTAAAGATTAAGATAACAGAAAAACATTATAGATCACCAATATGTGTAAAAGATGAAAGTGAAGCAACTTCCCAGAAAATAGTACACAAAGATAGAAAATAAAGAAAAGAAGGAAATTAGTTGGACTTGGAAGCCCAACTTCCAAATAATAAGAATCTGGAAAAGAGAATAGAAAAAACAAAGTTATGAACATTACTGAAGAAATATACAAAACATTCTCTTCAGTGGAAGGGTTGAGTTTCCAGATGGAAAAGGGCTCACTGGGTGTCACAACAAATAAATATAAGGACCACATCAAGGCATGCTCTCATGGAACTTCAAAAGACAGAGATAACGTGATATAGATACATGTTTAGAAACTTCAGAGAAAAAGAATAGGTGACAGACACTATAACATTGGAAATCAGAATGGTATCAACTTTCCATGGGCAATATTGGATTTTAAAGATCAATGAAGCCATTCCTTCTAAATCTGACTGAAAATGATGTCCAAGATGAAGTTTTATACCTAGTCCTACTACCAATGCATTATGTGGGGTCACTGCATTTTCTGATATGCAAGATCAGACAATTTACCTCTGATGCACCATTTCCTAGGGAGCTATTGAAGAATGTATGTCACCGAAGATGATACAGAAAAGTAAGAAAAAGTTTATCTTACAAATAAATTTCTATAGTAGAAATGAAAGAAGTTCCAGAAAGACTGGGGTACCACAGACCTAGCAGTCAATAAAGTGGCTAGGCAGGAAAAGGAAGCTTCTGGAAAAATCTCCCATGAAAACCCAGAAATCATACACTGCTCAAGCTGCTTGTTTTTATGTTTTATGGCCCTTTTAAGGAGCTTTATAATATTGTAAGTAGGCACAAAGAAAATAAATAGGTGAAAATCTTAACCCTAGAGACAACCAAGAAGTTATACAAAAGAAGAAATATGACAACTGTACCTGACACTATTTTGTGAATAATGCAAAGGTAAAACAAGGTAAACACTAGGTATTCTTCCTGCTCCATCCCGCCCGCCCCCGCCCAGCCCCTGAGACCCGCCAGAGACAGCGCGGCCGACTCCGCCATCTTGCTCCATCCCGCCTATCACCGCCCAACCCCTGGGACCAGCCAGAGACAGCGCGGCCGACTCCGCCATCCTGCTCCATCCCGTCCGCGCCTTCCCAGCCCCAGAGACCAGCCTGAGACAGTGGCTGACTCCAGCGGCCTCCTGGATCCCGCGCCAAGCTCTCCCAGCGAGAGCGAATTTACAGGACTCACCAGGCTTCCCAGATCAGTGAGAGGGTGGTGAGTCTGAGGGAGAGCCTTTGGCTTCTTCCCACACGCGCTACGCGGATCGCTGTCCCCAACCCCTCCAAGCCAGTGACTGGCCTGAAACCTCAGGTCCCACTCACCAACACCTCCCCGGAACCCCTGACCTAAAGCCCACTGATTGAGTGGGAATTTCCCCGATTCTCTGGGCATCAAAGGGCAGTGAGTGTAGAACTCCAGGCCTGTTGTGCCTGAGATACATTTCCCAGGGATTAAGCTGCCTGTCACCTCACGTGGCCCAGTGACAGCTCCAGGCACACTGTGCCAGAGAAATACTTCCAGGTGATTACTGGTCCCACCCCACAGCCCCAGACCCAGTGCAGGTCGGCCTGGAGTGAGAACTCCTAGCCTGCCACACCGGAGGGACATTTCTCAGCAATCCACGGTCCCACGCTATGGACCGAAATCCAGCACAGCCAGGCCTATAAGTGAGGGCTCCAGGCCCACTGCACCAGAGGGACCTTTCGTAGCCT
>PVKA01003005.1:0-115849 GCA_004027165.1 Ctenomys sociabilis
CTACAGACTTTGGGGGGGGGGACATACACACTGCTTCTTTTGCTACAGTCTGATTCCTAAGCACTGTTTTTCTTCCTGCTGTTCAGACTTGCCTCAGGTATTAAGTCTACCCCCTTTCAAAGTGATACCCTCCACCCCAACAGGATCCGTAGTGCCAGGCAGTAGAAATCAGTCAGTAAATCATCACAAAGCCTGCATTGGTTTAAAGCCATGGATAGGCAGCATCTTTGTTAGGTTATAAACACCTAAATGGCTTTTCTGAGAGCTTTAAAAAATGTTAAATGTATATGGAAAGGTCGTTTCTCTCTTTTTCACTTAAGTAAAAAACCTCGTAAAACTTCATGAGCTGTTAAGTCAGTATTGTAGTAAAGGAATCTCGTTTGTGTCACTTAATGGAGCTTCAGGTAATTGCAGTTCAGAGTGACTTTGGTGCCAAGTAGGGGGAAATAATTGCAATCTCGTTAATTAGTGGTCTGATTTCACATCCTCTTATGGAAGGCAAGCAAGTGGTCTTAAGTAATAATGCTAATGAAATCAATGTTGATACCCCAACAAAGGTCTCCCTTCCAAGAGATTATCTAAATAACCAACAAGGCAGTGATTAGGCATCTGATGTAATTACCGTATTTGCATGCACAAGGCCCATGGTCCATCAGCTCAGAGCAAGTAGTCAGGAAACATTCAGGCACCAGGCAGCTTTGGTAGCTGTCTCTAACTCCTAGATTTCTTGGTGGGTGGGGCCTTAAGGATCTCCTGGCCCATTCTCCTGCCTTCTGGTGGGAGGCTCACTGGTGGGGATCTTGCCTTGGCAGGTGGAGACACAGCTGCGGTCCAGGCTTCCAGGTCCACCGATGTTGCCGCAGTGGTGGTTCCCATCTTGTTCCTGATACTGTTGAGCCTGGGGATTGGGTTCGCTGTCCTGTACACCAAGCACCGGAGGCTGCAGAGCAGCTTTACTGCTTTTGCCAACAGCCACTACAGCTCTAGGCTTGGCTCAGCCATCTTTTCCTCAGGAGATGACCTGGGTAAGTGGGCAGAGGAAGCTGGCTCTTTACTGCCAGGGTGGACTCCAGGAAAGCAATGACCTAGTTGGGAAAGATTTGCCTTCAGCTTATCTTTGGGCATGAGAGAGGACATTTATTAACTAGTGAATCCCCCACAGAAGAAGAAACCAGCTGGCTTTTAACTTACTCCTAAGTCAAAATATGACATTTACTTCAGTGGTGTGGTTTCACCCAGAAACAGGGGAGTCCTGCTAGGAGCTTGTCTTGTACGGGCAAGGTAGGTGGGCTGTGAGTTTTGGACTCCAAAATTAACCAAGAAAATCCAGCAATGTCCACCTGACAACTGTCTCACCTTCCACAGACCTAGAGGTCTGACACCCCAGGAGATCCTAGTCAAGATAAAAACATAATGCTTCTCTCATCGGCTTCTATGTGAAGAAGCCCTTCCATCTGGCTCTTTCTCTTTCCAATTGCTAGAGCCGTCTCACCAGCCAATCTCACTTTATGTGTTGATAACACATAGTGTGAGAAAAAGAAGGAACTCTTTCTATCCCTTTCAGAAATCTTCGCACACTGAAGTTCCTAAACACTAAGAGAGCTAGTAGACCACATAGTATAATGAAGTGGGCTTCCCTAAATTCAAACTGCTGAGCATAACTTTGGTTATTTACTTATCCTGGGTGCTACTTATAATTAGTATTTCCCTTATTTAGAAGACATTTATGTATTCCCCATCACTGATCATGTGATTTTACTTTTTCTTGTTAGTTTCTTTTCTTATTTAATTTTCAAGTATCTGGATTGCCTCACATGAATGGGGTGGTGGCTTTGCTGCTTTCTCCTATTGGGGACCAAAGGGCTGACCTGCTGCAGCGCTATTCACTGATCACTGAATGTAGACCAGCAGTTCCACAGTATTATATAGGGTCTCGAAGGACAGCACTTAGTTTGGGAAGATGCCCCCAAATTCTTAAACCCCTCCAAGATCCAGAGGAAACAATGAAGTTCCCTGAACTCATATAGAGTATGGATAACTCAAACTGGGGAACCCAAATCATCCATTTGACTTCTGGGTAGTTAATGAGATCCTTCTTCCTGCAAGTTTGATTTGCTTGATTTGGCTAAGTTGAAGCTACCTTTAAAATAAGCTTGGTCGCCTGTTGATGGCAAGGAGGCCCAAGAGTGGCAGGGGAAGCTGAGCTGACTTTTGATTGTTATACCTGGCTGGCTGTGTTATGGCTTGGTAGAGTGGCAACAGAGGTGGGATATGAGTAGCTACGTGGGGCTGGGGTGAGGGGAAATGTGGCAGGAACTCACGAAGACCTGTCTTGTTGTTTCTAGGGGAAGATGATGAAGATGCTCCGATGATAACTGGATTTTCAGATGATGTACCTATGGTGATTGCCTGAAAGAGCTTTCTTCACTAGAAACCAAATGGTGTAAATATTTTATTTGATAAAGATAATTGATGGTTTATTTTAAAAGATGCACTTTGAGTTGCAATATGTTATTTTTATATGGGCCAAAGACAAAAAACTAAACAAAACAAAAAAAGAAACAAAAAAAAAAGAGAAAGAATGGAATGAATAAACTTTGTAGTAATCAACTGTGAACTTCAAACCGGGTTGATTTTAGTAACCAAATTGCTTTGATTTGACATTAATGTAGTCTTACAGGGCTGTGCTTGCTGGGCATGCTTTTAAATCTGTGAGATAATTTTGGTTCAGTAAATTGGCCATTCTTTTTATTTTTCTAAGACACAGAAATGTATTTAATAAAAACTTCAAGAGAGAGTGATGGGTAGAATCCCTTCTCCTTGAAAGTGTGTTCAAATTTAAATTTTGTTTGGATTTAGTTTATATGAAAATGTTTGGGGAAAGGTTCTTTTATTGATTTTTTTGTTAATTTATTGGGACTCTGTATAAGGCCAGCCTTTTGTGGTCATCATGTATGTTATGATCCTCTGGCCCCAATGGGTGGGGGATGGGGAAGAGAAGCATTTTGTTGCCATTCCAAAAACAATCCATTTTATTCACTTGTATGCCATAGAACGGTCTTTGGCATAAGAAAGCTCTCAATCATGGCTAGATGTCAGGTAAACGGAGCTGTAGTGTTGGAAACCCTGCAAACCACAGCTTCCTCTTCTAGTCATTGATTGGGTCTTCCTGTAAATGCTCTCTGCAAGGTGTAGCTTTGAAAGCTACCAGAGGCCAGCACTGCTTTCTTATACACTGGGATCACTGTCATTGTCAAAAGTTACTCTGGTTGTAGGAGAGTTCCAGATCTGTGCCATGATAGATACACTGGCAAATGTAGTATGTATTTTCTCCATGTGAAATGCTTTGTTTGTTTTCATTACCACTAAAGACTCTCAAATGTAAAATTTTATATTTGGGTCTAGGTGGCCACTGAGCTGTCCTTAAATATTCACACTGATATATGCAGGCATTTTGAATTGGGTCAGTGCCTTTTCTCTCCCTTGCTTTTTTCTTCTGTCTTCCTCAGCCATGTCCCCACCCACTCTACCAAGAAAATGCTGTACATACTTAGAGAGAGGCCCTCCACATTTGGCCACTTCTTTCAGTTCACAGCAGCAGCAACGTTAGAGTATATTTATTCGCCATAGAACAACCTATGCTTTTTCCCTTCTGCATTACAGTGTCATCCCTGTGTTCAAATCATGGTCATTTGAAAGTTGCATGGAATCCATTGTGGGCTGGTGCCTCTCCTGTGGACTTAGCTTTGGCATCAATGCATAATATTGTTGTCACTTGAGCTGTGTGAACAGCCTCCGTGCAGATTTTCCTCCCAGCTGAGATGCAGTGAGCTCTGGGAATTTTCCAAAGTCATGCCTCCAAGTATGGTCTTCTTTTTTTTTTTTTTTTTTTTGTAATGTATTTCATACAGGGTCTCCCTATGCAGCTCAGACTCATAGTAATCCTCCTGTTTTCAGCCTCTCCAGCACTAGAATCATAAGCATGTGCCATCACACCTGGTCTCTGTGGCAGGCTCAGCATGCCTGGGGACGGGGCTGGTGTGGCATGTGGTGCTGGGGATTGAACCCCAGTTACTGTGCTTGCCTAAGCACGCGCTTAGTCCGCTGAGCCATCCACCAGCTTTTACATATGCAAGCTTTGTAAAACACCATCTCTCCTCCATGTGGTCTGTTCTCTTCTCACAAATATTGGTATTTCTTCTTTTTATCCAAAAATATCATTCTTGGATGGTAATATAGTTTCATTCTACCAAGGAATTGTTTAGAAAACAAAGAAGCAGTTAAATGTTTTAGGTTTTAAAATTTTTCTTTATACAGACATTTTAGGTGAGGGGTATTCGGACCTATACTCAGTTTGTCACATAAGTAGGGCTGGAGCTCATGTTACTGAACGATGAGCCTTGTCCTGGCTTATTTTCTCTTCTTTCCTCTTTCCTGTTTAATTTTTCTTTCATCAGACTGGAATTTACTTCAATTTTATCTTCTCTTGGATTTTGTTCAAAACCCAATGCTCTACCAGCTCCACTTTAATAAACTCCTTAAGTAGCTGAGAGATGAACAATCTGTTGGGGGGCAAATCATCTAACTGAACCATGAGAAAGTCCGTTTTCTTCTTTTCTTCCTCTGCCAACTTCTTGGTGGCATCTGTAAATCTGATAGAAAAGCTCTGAGGTGTTATTTCCCAGGATGCCATAGGCAAGCCTTTCACATAGCAGCGCGAGATGCTTCGGAGCCCCTCCAATTCTAGTTTCCAGTGCCTCCTGGCGCTCAGCGCTCAGTACTGTACAGACTGGCCTTCACCCCTCCTTGGAAGATGCCACTGTGTTGGAGAATAAGCCGCCCTTTCGGGATAGAGTATTTTATATAAGCAGAAAAGCTATGGTCATGAAGACTAAGCCAGATAGATGCAGTTATGTGTAAATTGTCTATTTTTATGAACTTTTGAAGCACGCACTCCTGTTTCCTGCTACACAGTGCTGTGGAGGTTTTGATGTTCCTTTTATCATCTTCAAGAGTCCTGAGGTTGGAGTGACAGTCACAAGGGAAAACAAGTCCTGTGTGCAGTCTCTGAAGGTGACTGGATAACTCTTCATTGTGACCACCTGGACCCCCTGGGTGCTTGCAGAGTAGGAGCTTTTGTCCTGTGTAGGTGTCACCTTCAAGCTTAACACTGTACAGGCAGAGGTTTTATTCTGTCCCAGTTCTATCTGACAAGATGCCTGTATCTATGTAGACCACCATTGGGCCACTAAAATTTGGTGGGTTGGGGGGACTGTGTGTATGTTCTCTGGAAGTTGATTTTGCTCCTTTTGCTGTTGAACACCCTTGAACTTTGTGAGACGTGGGTCCATGTGAATGGCACAGCAGAGTAGAGCTCTTTCAGGGACCCAGAGGGGGCACATCTATTTCCAGACAAATAATCAGTTCCAGTAGTTACTGGCAGCCCTGCCAACTTGAGTACCTGGTTGGATCTTCTGACTTTCAGAAGATGGGTTCCTGGCATTCCATCTGTGGAGGTTTCATTAAGAATATCTGTGGGAAGGCTGGGAAGTGTAGCTGCATGCTCCCCGCTGCCCATCATGCACCCCACTAAACACAGCTATGCTTCCTATACATTGCATAATAGGCATTTGGCAGGGTGCTGGGGAGATCCATGGCTTGGTGAGCTCTCGTAGCTGAGCACCCACTCCTCTTTGGAGAGGCCTGCCTTCAGACACCCACCTACTGGTCACTGTATCCTACAGACTGCATCTCCAGTCCTCACCTAAGGACCCAAGCCCCACCCCAGCAGTTTGACTGTCCCCCCTCCCACTGAGGGAGTTGCAGTGAATTCCCCAAATCTCTCCCTTTAGCAGAGTTGGGAAGCCAGTCAGATAGGAGATCCTGGACCAGACTGAATCCCATCCTCCTAGGGATTATCGGAATGGACTTGAAAACGCTGTGCAGGATCTTGTACTGGGATGGTATTTCGACATACCTATTAGGTTATTTTTTGTAAATGGAGTGTGTGCTGCCTTTCAGGTACAATTTTTGTGTAATAAAAGCTAATGCATTAAGTTTATATAGACTACTTTCTATGCAAGACTGAGATATGGAATAGACAGAAAGAGGTGCAGACTGTTGAGTACATGGACAGGAAGGATGTTTTTAGGAAAACCACCACTGAACATGGGTTGAGGGAAAATAGGTTGTATATATGTTTCTGCCCACTAATTTTGAGCAGCCATATTATGAATCCAATCATCAAGGTGAAGTAATAACCCAAGAATGGTATTAGTTTCATGTGTAATAGCGCCAATGGAATGAGCATGAATGGTGAAAAGGAACATTATCCTCAGATATTCCATGTCACTCCTCATTTAAAGACTCTTGTTCAGAATTGTTAGAAACTTTAGGCAAAGCCAAAAGTATTTGCAGCAAAATAAAGGCCTGTTCTGCTCTTATTTAAAGTGAAACACTGTAAATTTGTTTCTTTCCAGAGTGAAATTAGGTATTTATAATTTCAATTGCCTTGGTAAGTTTCCAAGTCACTGGTTTCTGCTAAAGATTTTACTATATTGTTGCACAATTTTAAGATAATTTTTGTCTCAATGTCAACTTTTTCACTGAATAAAAATTTAACTGGGTCAAGAAAAACATGTATTTGAGAACCCACTTTGTGTGCGTCTTGGGTTGTTCTTTGGAGTGCTATAGAGATGGCTAACCCAGTCCCCGAATGCTGTCTGATTCCTCTCTTGAAGGATGTTTGTTTCATGAATGAGAGAACACTAAAACCTGGAATAGTTTTGTTATTAACAAGCTGGTCCCAGAGGGTGGATCCTTGCAGAACACAATGTCTCTGTGTTGGCTGAGGAGTAGGGAGATGCCACAGCAGCTGGCTTAAAGTAAACAGAACCACTGCACGAGGAGAGTGATAGAAGTGGCTCCTTAGAGTTGAGACTGCATTTACTAAGGAGACAATTTTCCAAGGTGTGCCAGCGCGTTGTGCGGAAGTGCTGCACTTGCAGATTTCTGTAGATGGAAGAGTCCAGTAAAGAGTGCTGTGCTCACCTTTCCTGGGCAGGACTGGAGGATGTGGAGCCAGGCTGGGGTTTTGCAGCTCTTTGGACAGCTGCTTGCCTTTAGATACTTAGCTAAAGCAGAACTCATACTTTATTGTTACCTAGTTGTATAGACAAGGTTTCATAAAAAGGCTCAGAGAAGTATAATAATTTGCTTAAGGGAAACCAGAATGCGTACTAAAATCAGCCATCAGTCCCAGGTCTTTCTGACCTAGATATGCTCTGTGCTATCGATACTTAGTGTCATCCCAACACGGAAATTGCAAGGTGAAACTTACTGGCTGGATGAACTTACCTGGCCGTGGCCTGGCCTTAATTTCTCAGGCTTAGATAACTTGTCACTTAATCAGTATCATGCATTCATCTTTTGAAGCCACACTCACCTTCACCAAGCTCAGGAGACTGACATATAACATCGTAATGGCCACTTAGTAATTCACCACAAGAAACAGGCCTGTCACTTAGACTAGCTCTTTACCAGTGCATCCTTTCTCTGCATGGAAATCTGCTAGGGAGGCCAGTCACAGCTAGAAGGAGACTTAGGATGGATGAAGAGTAAAGGAAGGAGGGGGGCTGGGCTGCATAAGTGGTTGCCCAATAAATATTGAGTGAGCATGAGAATGAGGGGTGCAGCATGGTAGGCATCATCTACTGCACGCGCACCTTCAGGTTGCAGCTCCCCATGTCCATTTCTTCTGAAGTCCTGCCCCCGGGACCTGCTGCTTGCAAGTCCACGTGTTAAGGCTTCCCTGGACAGGTTTTCAGAACCCTCCCAATTGGCCATCTGCCTCATGGTTTTGTGTGTTTTGTTGTTGAACAAACTTCCTCTCACCAACACACTGTCGCTAATATTAATTCAGTCAGACTAGGTTACAACAAAAACTTCCTGGCTTGAGCGTTATTGTATCTGGCAGATGATTCTGCTTATTGTGTGTTCATTTTGAACTTTAATTCTGGGAAGACACTTAGTAAAGCCTAGGAGACACCTCAGAGTAGCTCCCAAGTTCTGAATACATCTGTCAGCTGCGATTATGTGATCCCCAGCCCACAGCAAATTAAAAGCAGGAAGAGGCTGGTAAAGGCAAATAAGCCTGACAACAGTGGAAGAGAAGGTAACAGCTTTAGAGTTAGACTAGCAGAAAGTGGTATAAGAGAGAATGGAACTCCAGCAAACAGCCTGTGGGGCCATTTAGCTAGAGATGGAGCACCATACTATAGCCCATTTGATTAGAAGAATTACAGTTATCCCCTTCTATTGAGTCCCTAGTGTTTGGTAGTCGCTAAGCTAAACTTGTCTTAGAAATACTTTCCAAAAAGTTCTAAACATAATCATTTCATGTCAGTATTAACCTTTGTTTTAAAAGGAGGATGTTTGTCTTAACAGGAATAAGGTCTCCAAGCTCTCACACATAGTAAAGCAGAAGAGTCGATGATGGATGATAATAGAATGTAGGAAAATAGATTTTTCTCTGCTAGGAAGGGGGTCAAGAGATGGAGGGAACAGGGAGAATGGAGATGGGAAAAGGAATTATGATGTACATGCACTGACTCCATACAAGGAATGCAACATTACTGCACATGTGTTAGTAAAACAGTGGAAGAGTCAGGGAGCTCAATTACATGTGAACATTCTTAGGTGTGTGCTGTTGATTGCTATACTATTGCTCTGTTAGTACATGTTTAAGTCAGGGCTTGCAAGGGAATAGATTTAAGAGAAGTCGCCTAATTTATAGGCTTATTTTATTTTATTTTTTGTGTTTTTTAGCGAACAGTCTATAGGTTGTTCAGGGTCTTACTACTAGATTGGATTCATAGTGATTTGCCTGTTTACAGCCTCCCAAGAGCTGGGATTATAGGCATGTGCCAAGACGCCCAATCTCAATTTCTGTCTCAAGTGCACCCCAGGGACAGGACCAGCACTGCAGGTCCGGGGATCAACCCCCAGCTCCTGTGCCTCCTTGCAGGCACTTTAATCCACTTAGCTATTTGGCTGGCCCTTATATTCAACTAAAGAGTCAAATGCAGGAGAATGCAAGAAATCTGTCCCTGCACTACAGATCCAAAGAATCCAGTTGAGGGTTTGAATCCCACAGCAAAGTCCTGCACAAGTCCAGCTGAAGACCTACAGCTCATGACAATGTTCTGCATGAGTCCAGCTGGAAACCTACAACATGTGACAGTAACTCCTGCAAGCCTGTATCAAAGATCTGTACTAGGAAGGCCCAGAAGCCCGTGGTAGAAGCTACAGAGTATGTGGTAGTGGGATGAAGGATCTGAGCCAGCAGATCCTTGTTACAACAGCTGAGTTCATCTCAGGAGAGCCAGTATGACAGGATTTTCCAGGAGAATCACCAGTGCACCATCTTCCCTTCAGTCCTGAGTCTCTGCTGTTGGCAGCAGTCCTCAGATGGGCCTTCTACACCCACTACCTTCCTTTTTCAATTCAGCAGGGTGTTATAAGTTGACTGTTAGTTCATCCACATAGTGCAATGCTAGAGGTCTGTTCTGGTGACTCTGTCTAGGGACTCCAGGGGCACAGGTCATACATTTAAAATCATTCCTGTTTGAGAGATTAAAACCTAAAGAAATATACTTAGATTTCTTTACCAAGTCACTTATGTGGAACACAGTGTTCCCTGCTCATGGTAGGGCAATGAAACCTTTTCTTTTTTAAATTGCTAAATGTTTTGTAAAGAATTCTCTAATTAGGAACACAGAGGCCTCTTTTGCTTTGCACCGATTCAGTAAAATTTTATCAAAATTCTTCACATCTTGGGAAAAGATTTTTGCGTGCATGTCATTTTACCTCCACTCAATTGCTGAAGCACAACATGACAACAAGTTCTATTAGGGTAGTGCTAGGGCTTGCACAGGACCATCGGGACCACCGCAAAAGGAAGAAGCATCCATTCTTTTTATGAGCCCTGCTAGCTTTGGTGCTAGAGCTCCATTAATTTTAAAAAGATTGTATGCAGGGTAATATGATCTTGCAATAACTTACAGAACAATGATGTTATGCTCTTAAGAATGCTAATATTATAATTATAATGTCATAACCCCCTTAATGCTGAAGTGACAACTGGTAGTGTTTGGGAATATTTGTTTGAAAACAGTGACATTTGAGAGTTAAAACTTGGCATCAGCAAACTTTGAGGGAAAAACAGACTTGGATTTAAATGTAAAACAGCCTTTAATGAAATGTGCCCTTTGGCTGTACACCAGTCTGTAAGCCTTCAGTATCGATCAAAGAGTTTTCATAATGAAAACTTATTTTTCGATCTCTCTCTAACAAAGGCAGAACCTATCAGTCAGTCAGAGATGGATCCAACCCTAAATGATGCGGATGTGTGCTCACATGCATGATGCATGGAATTCTTCACAGGCACTGGATAATCCAGAAGGCCAAGCCTTGACTGTTCTCAAGAATTAGTACATGTTTAAGAGAGGATATTTTAGTCCCATGGAGGTGATTCAAGTGAATGTGTTTTAAAATGCTGGAGAGAGTGCTCCCCCAAAGTAGTCTAAAGTACTTGGAGTAATGGTGATCCTGCTGCAATAAGTAATAACAGCAACTACACAATTACAACATGCCAGATGCTCTCCTTAGGGCTTTGATGTGCTAACTCACTAAATCCTCACAGCAACACTAAGGAAGGTATTATTATGGTCATATTATGGCTGAGGAAAGTGAAACAAGGGAGTCTATATTAGGAATTTATTTTAAGTCGCTTGTTTACCTTTCTAAATAATGTTCTTTGGAGAGGCATCATGAAAGGAATTTGTGCCCATTGTGAAAATTTGGAGATATAAAACCATCAAGAAGAACACAAGATTTTTTGGTAATCCCAGAAATAACCCCTCTGTCTATATCTTGTGTGTGTGTGTGTGTGTGTGTGTGTGTGTGTGTGTGTGTGTGGTGTTTATCCCTGTGTTCTGGAGAGTAGCTGCATCTGCTAATGGTTCTGTTGTAAAGAAGACTAAGTCTGTGTGCACACATGTGTGCGCATGTATGTGTGTGTATGCGTGCATGTGTGTGTAGAGGGGTGCCTCACCTCTACTTCCTTGGTTCTGCTTCTTACTTAACAGCTAAGTCTGAATTCAGATGTCAGAAGTGCAGTGTATTCTCCCTTCACCCCCTTAAGCAGCATTGGTGCAGACTTTGAAGAGCAATGGACTCAGCATGCTGTCACTGAAAGAGGAGCTACGTCTTCTCCTCTTCTCCTGCTGCAGCCCAGTGCTTTGAGCCACTGTCCATAGGAATAGTGTACATCAGTCTTCTTATCTTTGGCTCATGAAATTATCATTTTGCCTTTTGGAAAATGGGAAGAACGTCTCTGCATAGATTCCTGGAAGTGGAGAACAGCAGTAGACCTAAGTGTGCACATAAGCATAAAACGGGTCACAAACATGGTTGTCAAAATTACACATATTTCACCTCACTATCCGACAGTATGTGTCCAAACTCTAGGGAATAAAAGGCAGCAGCTGAAGGCTGCTAAGGGCAGATGGTGGAGTAGGCTCCGTGGGTCTGTGTGATGGGATGAGAAGAGCTGGCAGGACTTTGCGAGGTTCTTAGTCTTGGATCATAAGAACTGTCTGCATTTCAGCTGGGCAGGCGATATATTAAGTGACAAAATGATTTTCTTAATTATAAAATCCCAGGACAATAGTACAGCATTCATTATGGCACAGCCAAAGGGCATAAAATGTGATTTCCAAGTGAATAGACCATGAGCACTGGGGCAGTGCCTGGAGAGACTGAAGATCAGTGTCCCGTCTTCACACCCACAGCTTCAGGGAGGAGAGGTTCATTTTGTTTTGTGGTTCTTGGAGGTCTCAGTCCATGGTTAGCTGCCTCCGAGGCAGAGAGGTGTGAGGGAGGGGCATGCAGGTGGGAGCTGCTCACCTCACAGCGGCCAGGAAGCAAGGAGGCCAGCTAGGAGCAGGAGAGACCCTCTGGGTTCTGACCCCAGTGACTGCTCCCTCTGATCAAGCCTCACATTCTGCGGTGACTAAGCAGCTGTAGGGCACCCGTAAGCCATCATCTTCCAAGCAGATGGAGCCTTGGGAGCTGCCTTCGATACTTTTCTCTTGTTGCTGGGACAGAATACCAAAAATTAAGCAAGGAAAGGTTTATTTAGCTCATAGTTTGTGGAGCTTTCACTCTGTACTTGGCTGGCTGCAAGGCACAGCAGTGCATGGCAAAGGACAGCCATTCATGGTTGTGGAAAACAGCAAAACAGCAAGAGCAGAAAGGAAAGAGCAGTGGCAGTAGCAGAGGTCGAGAGAAAACCTCTTTCCTTTCCTCATATTGCCTTCAGGCCATCCACCCCAGGGTAGGTGTAGCACCCACACCCTTGAGCCCAGCATTGGACCATGAATTAATCACAGCCTCTAGAAGTCTGCCCCATAACTGTATGAGACTTTGGAAGGACAACTAGACACCTACCATAACAGCAACTATTTTATTTCTTTTAATCTTGAATTTTCAAAAATCTTTAATAGCACATAATGATTACATTCATCATGGGGAATTGGCCTGTGTATACAACACATCTTAATTTTTTTTTTTTTCAGAGCCAGGGATTGAACTCAGGTCCTTGCACTTGCCAGGCAATGTCTTAATTCTTTGTTCCTTGCACTTTCCTGTTCACGGACCCCTTCCCACTCCACTACCTCTATCTCTTGGTGTGGGGCCATTTGAGTTCTAAACCATAGCATAGTCTTATATTAGTTTCTAGAAATACAGAGTGGAATGAGACCAGGAATAAGGCCTGCTGTCTGGAACAGTATGTAATAAAACCTCAGGGTTAACAGAAAATTTTGAGTCATATGGCACAAATGATTGTATAAGAGAGGAAAAGGAAATTAAGGATATCACATGTTCAAGAGCTCAGTTGGTCAGTGAGTTTGTAGAACTGGTCTTAAAACCATGAAATCAAGCCTATTCTTATAGATCCTATCTCTCTCCTGGGGTGGGGCCGCAGGATCGGGTGTGATTTCTGCTTGAGCCACAGGCTCCAACTGAACGTCTAGAGAAGCCCTGTGCTGGAGCAGGAAAATGTGATATTGGCTGCTTACCCCAAATTCATGAATAATAATGTGCTACCTTTTTACCTTTGGCCAGTGTTTTTAATGCATAGAAAGGGGTGAATTGAATACCCCTATTGGTGCCCAATAACGTCACAGTATTCTACTATTTTATCTTCAGGAAATGGAAGCTGATTTAATAACCTCGGAAAAAATGAAGAAAGTTAAGAAATCTTTTTAGTTTATAAAACAAACATAGGGAATTCACTTTTTCATAACCTCCTGCAGAAGGCTTTTTTAAGGATTTTGCACTGCCCTTTCTGAATGGAACAAGTTTGGGAGCAACCTGGAGAGCTTGCTGCGAGCCTAAATAAAGACATAAATAGGGTACAACTCAGCATTCTGGGGTGCAAACTCTAGTAGTTCACAGAAGGTAAAGCTCCACATTTCTCCCCACCTTTCTGCTTTGTCATCCTTCTGAGGTGCAATCAAATTAATTTTTTTGTTAATGCTTAAATTTTAACAAGTTGTTACAGAAAATTATTACAATAAAAGACAAATGTCCCCCATTTGCTTTGGACACCCTCATCCCCTCATGCTTGCCACTTTGTGAGGCAGGTTTTGAAGTCATCTTTCATGAGTTCTTAATGAGGTACAATCAAAAATACAGTGTCTGGTGCTGTGAGCAGCTCCCACTGGAAAGGCAAACTCGGGAGAGCAGTGGTTCTTCATTCAGCTCTTCACCGGATCTGGCAGCATGCAACTCTGGCTTTTCCCCTAAGTCCAGATGACTAGGAAAAGTGAATGTTTTAATTCAGTTCAGAACACTGAGGCAGCCACAACACCACAACTAAGAACACTCAAGAAAGAACTTTCAGAACTGCTTCAGAAATGGCCAGAAAATGAAATGCATGTGTTTGAAGGGAGCTGGAAGTACTGGAGGAGGATTAATGGCCATTTGTCTAGTATGACAATAATTTTTTTTTAAATTCAGGTTCACCATATTGTTTGATCACATCTGATGGCATGAAGGCATCCCCCTTCAGGTCTACTCAGTCTGTGTGGAGCTTATGAGCTAGCCACTGTATCCAAGGTCCAGGCATCAAAAAGAGGCAAAGGCCAAAGTGAGCCTTGTAGCTTGTTGGCTGCTCTTGGAGTTTCCCATGATCCCCACCTAACAACTTCCGGTTATGTTTCACAGCCCACCTGCTTCTGCAAGGAGTCCCAGAAGTGTAGTTCATTTAGTCTGATTAAAGGAAGGAGAGAAGATGCATCATCCAGGCCATTGGTGATACAGTCTCTGGTACATGAAAGTAAGTCAAACGAAAAGTTAGAAGCTGCCTTGCCCCTGAGCGTGCCGAGCTGGTGATGGGGTCTGGGCATGGTGGTGCATGCCTGTAATCCCAGCAGTAGGGAGGCAGAAATTAAGAAGATCACTATGAATCTGGGCCACATCGCGAGACCTCGCACACACCCACCCACACCCACACCCACACCCACCCACCCACACACACACACACACACACTTAAAAATAGAAAAGTTTGGAGCAACTCATCTTTTTAAAAAACATTTTTTAAAGACAGTACAAGTTAGAATTAAAACAGAAAAATATTACAAGTGGTACAGAATTTCACTTAACAAAATAATATGAATTTCATAGTATTTATTGTAGTACAGTGTCATCTTCCAACCAGTTATTCATATTACCAGATATGTGCATAAAATTGGAAGAAGAAAGAAAAAAGAAGTGTACAAGAAATCAGATAAACAAACAACTGAAAGGAGATGAAGCTAATTATTATCTGCTCCTTTCCATGGACCAGCACAAATGTACAGTACAGTTCTCTAAACCACCCTGCTTACATGCATAGATATATCTCTTTCTCCCACTCCCTCTTCTGTTGTTCTCCTCAACTCAGTAACTCTTTCCTTTTGAATAAGTTCATTCCCTTTTTCCAGTATTATTGTACCCTTCTGATTCCATTCTTCTCTTTCAGTTTCTCACACTAAGGAGGCAATATGGAATGCACTACAACTCACATTGTATGGAGGGCCAGTTGGCTGGATCCACATCTGGGGGAGGCTGTATATAAGCAGAGTTGTCAGCCTGGCTCTGTGCTTATTGCATGAGTGACAATCTATCCATAATGCAGTGCCTTAGTCCTCTTGTCTCTGAAATGGGATTCTGCTGAAGCTGCCCCAGAGGGATGTTGAAGGTCTGCAGGGAACATATGTACAGTTTTTTTAAACTGGAAGGTGCTTTATGAATGCAGCTTCTATGTACAGGTGCTCAACAATAGGAGAAGATGGCTAGGTAATTGTCCCTTCAAAACGAACTCCTTTGTGAGGATTTCACCATGATTCTGCCACTCATTTTAATATCCAGTCTTACATCAGTCTGCAGCAGTTTTATCTAAGAAAATCTTCTTTCCACTGAGTTGGAAAGGTGGGTTTTTGCAAAACCCCAAGGAGCATAACCATCTTCCAAGAATGCAACATGGCTAGCATTGCTTCTAGCAGAAAAAAGGTAGGGGAATAGAGCAAGGTGCAGAACAATTGTGACATTCTTAGTCTATAAGGCTAGTGCTGTTGGGAGCGTGTTCTCAGCCAGGACAGAAAGGGCAGAGAAAGGACAGGGACTGGACGGGTGAGCTCTGTTAGGCACATGAAAACAGAATGTTAGTCTTTTTTGCAGTACCAGGGATTGAACTTGGGACCTTTTGCATGCCAGGCAGGCACTTATGCCACTGAGCTGTGTCCCTGGCCCAGAACATGTGATCTTGAGATGCTGGTATTGCAGCTCTGCAGAAGCAACCAGCTGACAGCCAGGTCCTTTCATGTAGTAAACCTTGTCTAAAAGTTGTGTACTAGCACACTCCAGGTACTGGATATACTTTAGTGTCCACAACAAACAAAATATCCTCTTGTCTTCAGGGAGTTCAGTCAAGAACCCAGGCAGACCCAGTGAGCAAGAGAGGACTAAATGGTGTAGTATGTGGGGTTCAGAGATGGGGAGGATGGACACATGATGGAGATTTGTACAGAGACTTGAGTAGAGAGAAAAGTCTGAGAGAGATACTAGGAGTAAGAAGCGATTTCAAAGCAACACTTGCATTTCAAGATTCTTCTGAAGTTGATTCTTGGTCAGGCTGTGTTAGAGAGGCTGGAGATGGGGTGTTCAGAGGCTGGGGCTCATTTATCTGAAGTACACTGTCAGCTCAGGGCTGGGAGCCTACTCCATGCTGTTTACCCTTCTGCACCACATTTTCTGGGTGCACCCACATGTGGCTGAGGGCTGGGTGTTGAGGCAGATGTCCTGAGTACCAGTCCTAACTCAGAAGCCATGTGATTTTCAGAGATGAACGTTTTTTGTATTGTACTTTCCTCCTCTGCAAATAACCGTGGTTAAGCATCTAACTCAAAGGGTTGTTGTGAGGACACAAATCAATAATTAAATACATTGGATAATACACGTCAAATGCCAGGGCTGTGCACCACCTGTGAATGCCCCTTTTCCTGCATTCCTGAAGCAGGTTCTGATTTTACAAAGGGTGGGGGGACCATGAGTGCCCTGCAGGAGAAGGACTGCAGGGTGCCACGTGCACGGTCACTGACAGCCAGAGCCAGACAGGTGGGGCAGAGCACAGGAGGTGAGGGGAAGAGACACAAAGTAGCTCTCTAAGTTGCAAAATAGGACAGCAGCTTTGGCATGAAACAGGATCCCAGGAAGGGCTGTGTGAGCCTGGGGACAACTAGGGCATGCTTGGTGACATGCTTTGGGAGCAGGACACTGGCCCTGCCACTTGTTGTGGGGTGCTTGGCCACCTGTGCCACCTTGGAATTCATAGTCCTCTTCCACAGTCATCCACCCAACGTGTCCTTCTTCCTGACCTGGTTGGACCTGGCCTGGCCCTTGAGAAGTCCTAGCAGACGCAGTTCTCACTGCTCCAGAATGTTTGTGTGGCTGCTGCTTCAGGTGTAAAAAGAAAAGCCAGGTTGTCAGCTGGGGCCACTGTGAAAAACACTGCAGCCTGGGAGAGAGGAGGGAGCTTCTGCACATCAGAAACTTACTACTCACCTCCTGAAAGCCCAATCAAGATGCTAGTAGATGTGGTACCTGGTAAGAGTCTGTGTCTTGGTTTATAGACTTCTTATTGGACCCTTGCAAGGAGAAAGGGGTGAAGCAGCTCTCTGGACCATGTTTTACAAGGATAATAACCCCACATAGAGCTCTGCTCTTATTGCCCTCATCTTCCAAAGGCCCCACCTTCCAATACAATGACTTTGGAGTTAGGTTTTAGCCAGTACTTTGGAGGGGTTAGCCTTGAGCAGAAAGGTGGAACTGACTGGTAGAAGGTGCCTAACTGAGAGAGAACGAGGAGGAAAACAGGACATCTCCTCTGCCACCACTACACTGCCATGCAGAGGGGATAAGGGGCATATTGTCCCTGTCCTCAGAGAGAGCAGGTCTGGGGGAGGGACTCCTGGCCCTCACCGCTGTCTCCTTCCTAAGGCAATAGGAGAAGCCCTACTTTCAGAATTCACCTTTTTTTTCACTCAACTTTCACTCAGCCATTATGCCTGAGCTCCCCACTAAGCTCTAGGGATGGAGGCATGGGAAACAGATCCATAGACACACAGACAGACCAACAGACAGATACACATACAGACACAGACAGACAGACAGACAGACAGACAGACACACACACACCCCAATCATTTCTCACAGCCTAGGTCGAATGCCAGTCCACCTTCAGGTCCCCAACCCAAGTTCCTCAAAGTTGCAAAGTTTTCCAGCCCACTTCTGTTTCCAAAACATAAATGAGATGGAGGCAGCATTAATGCTCTGAGAGAACACAAAGTGGGGTGAACTTTGAGGCAGTCAGTAAGGAATGGGGTGAGGGGCACATGTGTGAAGACATGTAGTTGTGTGTGTGTGTATGTGTGTGTGTGTGTGTGTGCGTGGGTGTTTGTGGATAGAGTGCTTAAGGGACTTCATGGAAGAAAGTCTTCTCTTCCTAAGTGTTTTCAAGAGGCAAAGATCACCACAGTGACTCTGAATCTCCTACAGCTTTATAGCTGTTTTGTGTTATTGGTACCTTTATTTCACACCAGAAGCAAATGAGTCATGTCTAGGTGATGTGACATGCTAACACATGGCAGAATCTTCTGGAAAACCTGTCACATTCTTCAAATCCAGAGTGAAGAGTACGATAGTGACTGCCTGCTTCCTTGGCATACTCCAGAAAGCCTAAGCCCTTCAGTGCTAGACTCTGAGGATCTTGAACTTGCCCTTAGTCTTCCTGTTTCAAGCCCCCTGATTCTGACCTCTGTTTTCTGCTCTCGCAGGGTCAGGGTGCTGAGGGGGTTTTTAGAGGTGGAAATGCAGGTAGGGTTCAAGAAGAGTCAGTACAAAAGTACCATGTTGTTTGCCACAGATGCATTCTGAAAATTGGCATGTCAGTCTGCCTTTCTTTCTTTTTCTTCAAATTCAATAGATTCCTAAAGAAATTAGAGGGAGTTGTCCTTTAATGGAGTTCAAACTTGCCTCCTTTTAACAAGTGAAGGGTTCTTTTGTAATGCAAATAATGCCACCATTCTGTGAGCTGAGATTCTGTCTTGGCTTTCTTTAAATGAGACACACCTCTGCGGAACAAACTGTGGGGCTGGCTTGCTGCGTTTTACACGCAGGCTAGCGTCCACCCTCTGCCTTTGTTGTAATACTGGCTTTGGTGGTCTTTGTTTATATCAGGTACTATTTTGGCCACTGGAGGGCCCTCCAGATAGAGAATGGCTGGAGATTCCCAAATGTGTTCCCTGAGCCCAGACTCCAGCTCACACCCAGAGTTTTGAGCGTGCAGCATTTTTTTGCAAATCGGATTTAACTGGGGAGACTAGCAGTAGCATTGATGTTTCTTTTATTTAGGAATTTAAGCATAAAAGGAACCTCTATTTAAAAGAGCAGCTTTTGGATTATAGTCTATTTGGAGCTGGAAAGGAGGCACTAATCTTGTGTGTGGGGAGTGATCTTGCAGAATTCAGCACAGCTTAGAGAAGCGGAGCTTTGAACAAAGGTTACTTCTCTGTGTGAAGGGAATCACACCAAGATGTACGGGATGAAGCTGGGCAATAGAAATTATTTCTATAATGAGGAAAAAGAGTCTTGGCAAGAGCTGGAAATGCAGCTTAGGATGTTGGTGTTCACACCTAGGGAAATACAAAATCACCAATATTCATTTTTGTGCTACCTTTTCTTCCACCCTATTGTTAAAGGCCACTTTAGGGATTTTTATTTTGCTGTATGTAAATAAAATTCTGACATTCACAGATGTCAATGCAACAGGAAAAGTTTCCTAGCCAGCTGTCAGTGAATCTAAGCATAGATTTGTCATGAAGCCAGACAAGAATGAGAAAAAATTGTCCAGAAGAGTCTAGAGAAGAAATACTGCCCAGCAACTAGGTGTCCTTAGCTTGTAAGACAAAAGAAATCTTATCAGAATTGCTCTACCATAGACCAACGCCAAGCCAGACTGAAATGTAGTCTCGTGTTCTAATTGTTTAAGATCTAAAGCAGAAAATGAGCTTGATCATGCTGGTTTGTACTAGTCCCCTTGAGCTAGAGATTCCTTTCCCATAAGAGAACAAGGTGCTGCAAGTGACAGAGGTACCAACGGGCATTTAAAACACGGGTCCTACAGAAGCAGAGGTGGTGTGGCTAACGCTAAGAGGTGAAGAGTCATGCAGGTCTGTGGTTCTCACAGCATTTGCTCAACTGTCCATGGAAAGGGTGTTGCTTCCTGTTTCATCCCTGAGATGGTAGACAGGTGTCCAGACCCATTCATAAGGTGATTCTTTTTATACTTATTTGGGGGTGAAATGAAGGATGGTGAGGAATGGGTGCCAACAGAGAGCCTCAATTTCTATTTTGAACTTGGAACTTTATAGGCCAGAGGGATCCAAGTGAGAAGACAGATTGACTTAATTAGGAGCATTTGATCTTATGAAAACCTCAGGTGAGGGCAGCAGAGAACTGACTGTATTCGGCAGCTAAAGATAAGAAACAGGTCTGCAAAGCCTGGGTTTCCACATCTGTCCAAAGATTTATTTTTCTCTTTTTGATTAACCCCTCGGCCACTGGTAGAAAGCACTGTGGTTGTAGCTCTGATTTTGCATCTGGTTCAGACCTCAGCCATCTCTACTGATGACCCATAGTCCCCAGAAACTGTAGGGAAGGGCTCAACTTTAAGGGTAGGAAATTGGAGGTCAGGTCTGAAGCAGACTGACAGGTATCAGTCACCCAAGGAGAGGGAGGGCCGCCCAGTGATGAGTTGCCGCGTGAACCCTCCTCTCCCCAAACACCAAGAAAGGTGGATTCAGGATCTATAATTCTCTCCCTGCTTCTCAGCTCAGAGCTGTCAGTGTCTGCAACACCGATTTGACACTAAACATACATTTTCTTCTGACATTATTTGTATTGTTTTTAAATTGTATGACAAATAGTTGCGTTGAGTGAGTGCCGGGCACCTTGCGGGCAGCCAGTAAATATTTGTCGAACCTTGAAAGAAGGCTGCGGCTGGGGCTGTCGGTATGGCTCCTATTCACAGCCCTGCGGCAGCGTTGAGTTCTCCAGGCTGGCAGATTTCACGTTAAAGGGCTGGTCAAGGGCTCTGTGAATACTAGAATATTCTCAGACTCGAGGAGTAAAGGCCATCATAGCCCGAAAGGTAGCTGGTTGGGGGACGTGCAGGGGGGCTTCCCTACAGACGCTGTTCCTTTGTTCTGGCAGATTTCAGCCCGATGGAAAAGCAAAATTTTATTGCCTGCAAACCACCAGGAGCTCCTCCTCTCCCGCTTTGCCACCTTCTTTTCCACCCTGGGAATTCATTTGCTGCTTCTCTCTCCTCCTCCTCTGCCCCAGAGTAGTCCCTAGGGACAAAGGTCTTTGTTATGAACACTCCGAGACAATATGGAATTGCACATTCCCCCGGGCACAATCAGAGCCGTCCTCCAAGGACAGCGATCATCCGGCAGACCCCCCCCCCCCCCCCCCCCCCCAACCTGTTGATCAGCCCCTTCCCGGGGTGATCCGCAACCTGCATTGTTGCTCAGGACACACGAATTGCTGCACCAGGCTCGGCAGATGGCGCTCGCGAGCAGAGTCGTTCCCGTCCCTCCCCCTTCCATCTCCTCCGCCAGGGCCTTGCCGGTCTAAAGCAAAAACAGATGTTTTCATCATTTCTGGATCTGGCGTGTGACTTGCAGTTCAGCAATATGCCGACATAACCCAGAGTTGTCCGTTCCCTTCATCCCCCGCAAAATGAAAATTCCCACTTGCACCAGAGGTTCTTCTAAGCGAGCCAGCAGTCCATGATCTGTTTAGTCCAAGGAGCACACGTTTAATGGAACTTCAACTGCAACTGCCCTGATAGCCAGCTCTAGCTCTATAACTGGGACGCTGTCTTTTTTTTTTTTTTTTTTTTTTTTTTTTTTTTCATGAAAGACATAGAGCACCCAGACTAGCTGTCTTTACACCTAGGGCTGGGAGACGCTCTAGCCTTTTAAAATAGCCCTGGTTTGTCTGGCTGGTTGGTGAACCTGTCCGCGTGGAAGCTGCTGTGTCGCGCATACACTAAAGCCCGTAGGCGCGCCCTGTTCCCCGCGCCCCCGGCAGGTGGCAGCATCAACCTGAGCTGGCCTCTGCCACTGGCCAGCCCAAACCAGGGCCCTTTTACTTTCGTTGGCCTCAAAATTATTAGTTCCAGATGAGTTCTTGCAATTGTAATATTTGGTTTAACCCAATCTACCCGATTGCGTCAGCACACGCTCAAATACAGCCGTCTGAAGTCTAACCAGACAGGAGAGGCATGTTCCGGGGGAGTGTCAACATTCCTTAACCTTTAAAAGAATTAAAACAAAACCAAAACGGAGGTTGATTTATCCCCAAAAGAAAGAAGGGTGAGCAGGCATGGGGCTAGGGTACCCTGAGACTTGGAGAACACTGGAAGTTCAGGGAGGACGTAACAATAGAACTTTGTCAGCTGAAGCCTACAAGAGTGGAGCTGGATTTATTTGTTGAACTAGAAAGGGACCTCTGGGCTCTTTGAGGTTAGAGCAAATAAGCAAAACTGGTGGGCATTTGGTTTACTAAGAGAAGCGCCTTCAAGTCACGTAGACTGCTCTTGTTAGGCGCAGAGCACGCTGTGTCTTGGCTGGACCTCTGCTTAACATTTGGCCTGACTGCTCCAGGGGCAGGGAGAAGGGGATACTCCTAGCAATCAACCTTGTAGGGTCCTCTATCTCCGTGTTAAGAATGCAGACTGACTTTCCTAAGGACATCAGCTCAGGCCCCAAGGACCCCTTGAGATCTCAAGGAGGCCTCCTGTAGAGCCTGTGGCTAGGGGACCCGCTGGAATCATCAAGCATTTTGTAAACAGCCCTGCCTGGTGCCACCTCCACACCTGGCGCTTGGCAGAGGGTTGTGGGGGGCAGAGGGATCTTGGTGTTAGCTCGGTGGGGACCCATTCCCTTGGAGTCCATATTACATATGTGTCAGGTGAGTTTAAAAGATTCTCAGAGCTTCAGAGCAGAGCAGATCAATCTGCACAAACAGCCCATAAAACCCACTCCAGTCTCTAGACAAGAAAGGGTGTTTGGCTTCCCTTTGCTGAGGAGTAACCTGGCCTTGGAAGAGACCTTCTCTGGGTGCCCTTTCTCCTCCCCTATCCGCACCCCACTTTTCAGTCTGTGGTCAAATTCTTCAAGTACCTCTCTCCAGGCGGCAAGAAAGCCTCCTGCTGGCCAACCCCAGGGAGCCCAGCCGTTTCCTTGCAGGTCTCTAGCTCGACATGGTACTGATCAAAAGGCGACACCCGCCTGGCAGATGCTTCAGGTCCTGCCTGCCGGGAGCAAGAGGCTGGTGCCGGCATCTGCAGGGCAGGCAGGCTGAACGCTGTCTTGTTCTTCTGTCTTCCGTGTTCCAGTGGCTGCCCCATGGTGTGGGGTAAGCGTAGGAGAGGTGGTGGGGGCTATGGCCAGAATGTTTAGGGATCCAAGCTTCTGGAATCTTCCTTTAAGGCTGAAAAAAGCATATGTCCACACTGATTGCTAGGACACACGTGCTGACTGCCTTGGCAGGAGTGGCTCCTGGATTGTAGGGGATGCTGGGCCTGGGGTGGGGATGGGGGGAACAACCAACCTCAGTCGGTTTGGAAGCACAATATTGACTGCCGCTGTGTCTGTGGAATAGTGGAGAGACCCCAGTGTTTTCCTTTTACTTGGACACTTCCTTTATTCCCTCCTGAGCATCAGCTTCTGGAAGTCCTATTGTCCAGGAATGCTCAGTCCTGGCTACCTAGAAATTATCTGGGTCCCATCCCAACATCACTTACACCACAGTAAAAAGTGGGTGTTGCATTTAAACCACACTTGTTGATGCCCCTCCTCCTAGAGTGATTGTCATGCACAGCCAGACTTACAGAGAAAAAAACAAACAAACCCTGAAATGCTCTTCTACCCTTAGTTCTCTTGTTTTCCAAAAGTGGTTTTGAAGAGTTAAGCAGCACAGCCAAGGTCATGCAAGTTCAAGTCCAAGCCTGGAATTTCTATTCCTCAATCCTGACTGTTAATGACTGAGCCTGTCACTTATTTTCCCTGTTTGATGAAGTCATCTACCACCTACTAACCTGTGTTCTGGTTGGCCTGTGAGAAATTTGGAAAGAACAAATGCTTTATAGTTACTGAGGAATTTTGGTTTGCTGCTTTAGATAAATGTTTATATTCCAACAGTTAGCAATGAGAATCACCTCTCACCTTGATTTCTCTCATTTACCACTTATGTTTCCAAAAGGGATTCACACTTGTAAAAGACCATCCTGCCGCTAACCCATCTGCCAGGATCTGTTTTTATAGGTGAGGCTTGTGGGCCTAGCACAGTTCAGTGACATGCTGAGGCTGAAGTAGATGGCAGAGGCAAAATAAACAAGGAGGTGTCTAGGTCCAGTAGGAGAGCTAGCTTTGTTTGCACTGCCTTCTGCTGGGGTTGCTCAAGGTGCCCTTTGCTTCTCATGTTTTCCTCCACTGGATGAGACAAATACCCCAGAAATAACTAAATCCTGCCTCATCCCTCTGTATCTGATAGTGGGTTTGCCTGGGCTGCTTTAAGATCTTCGATGCTTGAAGCCTGAGGAAATTACTATCACTCACTGGGAAGAAGAAAGATGGAGAATCTGGATATTGTGACCAGGGAAATGGAAAGAAAGCTGAAGAGGGAGCTGGGGCGAAGGTGTCTTGTGCAACCTTAAGCAAGCCACTGTACCTCTCAGGACCTGCATTCTCTCCTCTAAAAAGCCAGGGCATTGGAGATGATTTCAGAGGTCTCTTCTAAACCTACCATCTCAAGGGACAATGAACCTCTGGTTTCTAGAAATTTCCATCTTTAGTCAGATGTGAAGGTCCAAATTCTGTTTTCAAGTCCATTAGTCTGTGACATTTCCCTGTGGCCTAAGGACTAGCTCATAGATTTGCAACAAGAAAGTCTGGAGATGAACAACCAAGGGGAAACAGTGAGTGTATCCCCTACCCAGCAACTGATGGTTTCACAAAGTACTTGCTATAGAACACTCCTCCAGAGTTAGATCTCTTCTTGGGAAAACTGCTCTTAGCGCTGTCACCACGGAGTTGTTTCTCCATCTCCTCATTTCTTCTGTTTAATGCACATTTGTAAAGTATCCACTAGATTAAAAAGGTAAAAGTGAAGAATGGGATTACTGATCATATGTTAGACCCTACGATAGCAATATGGCTTAGTAGGTGAAGTTCTCATCACTGGTGAGGTATGCTGAATGAATGAAATATTTAGGAGCGAATGGTGCTAGCTTTGCAAGCCACCTCCATGGGACTCAGAAAAAAAGAGAATGAGTCAGAATGGCAGCAGTTGGTGGAGCAAAGACATGAGATGGCTGTCCATTAGCTACTCAATTCTTCTGTGGATGAAAAATTTTCAAAATTAAGAAAAGGACCAAAAGTGTCCCTGTCCATCAGGATTTTACATTTTCTTATTCATTTACCATTTCCTGCTTATCAATGTGTGAATCACTGTTTGATCCAAGGCAGAAAAAAGCATGGCTGGTAAAGGAGCAAGTGATAAATTTTAGAGGTTTACAATAGAAAAAGGTTAATTTTATCTAAGGAATTGGTGGTAGTGAGAGAAGGTTTCCATGATGGGGCAATTTTTGAGTTGGGTATAAAAATGTGTTTTCACAGTGTTATTCTGAAGAAGGCCTTGCGGGTGACAGGAACAAAGTTACAGTTCGGGGAACATAGATTGGTCTGTGAAACAGGAACATAGTAGTAGGGGTGGGATGCACTGGGATATAGACATTGGTTAGTTTCTGGTGAGAGGTGGTTTTGAAAACAATTTGCAAGAAGAATGAACACAATATATACTTCATTCTGCAGCTGCCACTGGCAGTTATATAACCATCAAGCTCATTTCTCTAATCAATTAATAGATCTTCAGCAGCAAACTCCTACTCATTCTTCAAAACAAGCACATGGTGTGCTTCTCCCATGCCCACTTCTTACAGATGGAATTGAGTGTTCAGGCCTTCCTGCTCATTGTTCCTGCAGGTCACCCACATTCACTGACGATGTCTCAGGGAGAAGTGAGACCAATCTCAACAACATTATTTCTTTTAAATTCTACCACAGACCACCCTGAGTTGTCTTCAGTGGGATTTCCTCAGTGTGGAAATAAGAACACCTTCTCCAACATGTTCCCAGTGGACTCTTGTGTGCACTGATTGCTTAAAGTGCCTATCATTGTGGCCATCTTGTGCCCTTTGTCCATTTCCCCCTCTAGACTGTAACTGCAGGGAATGTCACTTTGAATCTCCAGGAATTGGCACATACCTGGCACTTAGTAGGTGCTCAATAAATGCCTTTTGAAGGAATGTGTAGCCAAATTTGAGTAGACAGAAAGGAAAGCATCCTTATAGATCTCTGCACTATTAGTTCCTTACTTGAGTGTACAGTGGAAGATTGACTATGCACAGAGAATAGAACAGCTATAAATAGGTTGCAGAGAGTTTTCTTTGTTGAAGCCCCATCTCAGCATTTGTCTGTGTTAGAGTGGGTCTTAAGCATGACTCCCTAAGATAGTGTGAGTGTAAAGTAGTTCCTTCCGAAATCTTTTCTAGATCCATGTAAACGTGATCACATGTAAGCTCACATGTGAAACCACATTGGGATTTCAAAATGCCTCAACACAAAACTTGGGAAATATATTGAGTCCTAAGCCACAAGCATGAGACTTTGTTTTGCGATAAGGCCATTTTTACTAGAGGCCCATCAAGTGGGTAGCAAACACTGATTACACCCAAAGGCTATAAGAGTCACATTCCTGTTCAGTCTGTATAGAAATGCACCGTTAACAATCCCTAAGGGGCATGACCCTTTCCCGTTCATTTGAAATTCCAGTAGACTTAATGTGAGAGACAAAGGTACCAACTTCAGACCAGTTGTCCTGAAGAGCCCAAGCCAGGAGCCATGGGGTTTTCTCTGATCGCTAAGTAACCACCTCTTATTCATACAACAGATGGTAGGTAATTGGATTGGCTGTGTATGGTGTCCTGGCCATGTTTCCTTGAATACTCTTTCTGTCCCTGTTCCTCCATTCATCAACTCCTGTTTCAAAAAGATAAGAAAAAACTCTCCAGTTTTCTTTATGATTCATGACCAAGCTAACTATGTTTGTGCGATTCTTATAGAAAGCAAAAGTTTTATGTTGGGTCAAATAACAGTTTCAAATCTACACAGGCCAACTTGAGGTAGTTCTGGTGACTGATTTTATTGCCTGAGAATGAGAGCCTAGCAAAGTGATTGGATGAAAGGATTTCATCCATAGAGGAAGAGGGCTTGCCTCGCTGTTCCACTTCCTGAAACCAAGACCCCCAGAATCTTTTTTTAAAAAAGAAATGTCAATAAAAACCCACTTGTTAAACTTTTAAAATAAAATTTAAAAATCTTTTATGTATTTATGTGGTACAGGGTCTCGCTACATGTGAAGCTTGGACTCATAGTGATCTTCCTGTCTCAACCTCCCCAGGGCTAGATTACAGGCATGCTCCACTATGCTCAGTTTTGGTGGTCAGCTTGGTATGCGGTTGGCATGTCATGAGATACTGGGTGATCAAACCTGCGTTCCTGTGCTTGCCAGGCAGGCACCTAGACTGCAGAGCTATTTCCCCAGCCCCGTACAATCCTTTTAAAACACTAGCCATAGAGTCATTTTGATTTAGCACAATTCATGAAATTCTTGGATGGTTTTGATAAATAGCTCTCATGAATAAAGCTTTACAGTAGAATGGGGCTATTATATCCTGAGCTTGATGTGGGCCCCATGCTCAAGGCTGTCTATGTCTACACCTCTCTGTACTTTAATTTCTTGCAGGACTACAGAGCCACTTTAATCCTCAAATCTATTTGATCAGTGTAGAGGAAAGAGGCCTTAGGAAGCAGAGACATAGGCAGGATGGGAGGATAATAGTTGTCTGAAAGTCTTAAGTAAAAATTGCTATGCAAAAGAGTTTGGATATAAACTCAAGTTTCCAAAACCCATTCCCTTAAAAATATTATCTCTGAATTCTCTGGCTTCACAAATAGTCCTCTTCTTCTGCTTGCTATTCAGAAAACTGGTGATAAGAGAGCTGTAAATGGCCTACTTCATTATTTTGGAACATTATTTATCCCTCAAATTTGGTTCCGAAGGCCCACAACCATCAGAATAGAGAACTGGAACTGTGGACAGTGTAAAAGACCCATTAAAAGTGAGACAGATGCTGACAAGCAAGAGCTTCAGAGTGGCTGAAGGCAAATGGTGGTAACCTCTGTCTAGGGGAGCTTAGGCACTGCTAGATACAAGGCAGTGATGAGTATGATATTAATTTTGCTTGTGGTTTCCAGTGGTCTTTCTGTAGACACCTCTTCGTGGGTCACTTTGGCCGTGAATGGCTCTGGGTTCTTTGCAGGTGTGAAAGGACTCCCCATAAGCCAGCGCTGTGCATAGTGATTCTGCTGCTCATTGATCTACAGATTAAAGCAAGGAAAGAACTTTTAGTGCATTAGTTATCTGCTAGGTGTCCAGCATTGTGCTCAGCATTAGTGGTAAGGGGGGCATCCCCATCCTCAAAGTAGCTCTCACTTTTGATGGACAAGTTATTTATGTCTTCTGAACCTCAGTCTCTGTACCTGTAAGTCAGGAATATTCATTATTCAGTGCCATTTTTAGGGAAGATTAAATGAAATACGTTTGACATTTGCACTTAGTTGATACTCAGTAATCTGAGTTCTTTCTCCCTTTCTTTCTCTAAATCTGGATTTCCTCATTGTGAAATATAGCTGGCTAATCATAGCTCCTTCACCAGGAGGTTTTAAGAATTAAGTAAGATGATGCATGTTAAAATGTTTTTCTGCAAGGCTGAGGGTGTAGCTCAGTGGTAGAGTGCTTGCTTAATGTGCTCAAGGCTCTTGATTTGATCCCCAGCACTGCAGAAACAAAGCACAACAAAGCGAGTTTTATTGTACTAATGATAGCCATAATTATGAAGTCACTCTGTGAGGACTTTCAGTCATGCTGGAAAGCCATGATATCTGCCTGAGGAACACTTACAAACAGTGCATGATGAAGTGCCCCATGCCGTCCAGCCTGCTGTAAGTACTGTGATGCTCCAGTGCCCTCCAGTGCCTCGATCTAACCCACTTTCCTTCTTTCAGCCAAAAACAGACCAAGAGAGGAGGCTGCCCAGCACCTTTCAATGATTTAATAGATTTTCGGTGGTGCCAGGTTATCTTTTCTGCCAACTGGAAAGCTATTGCTTGAGCACTGTTTCCACTACTCCATTTTCCAGCCTTCACTCTACCAAGCCTTCCTACAACCTCTCTGTTTGGACCAGGCTGGGTTGTTTCACTTTCTAACAAGCCTATCTTGTTCTCTACCACTTACCACTTCAGTCTCTAGTTCTCCATGTCGCATGCTGCTATTGACAGCCTTTCTCTTCATGATTTCTAGGTCTGTGCTCCCCGTGGCCACAAACACATGACACTGTACATATGTATATAGTCAATAAATATTTATCAAATGAATAATTACTTTTCTTCAAGAGGACTTTGATAAAGGATTAACTGTAGGAAGCACAGGAGTCCTGCAGAGATAATTACACAATAGATCTCTGTCCCAAGGCTTAACATCTAATGTTTAAAACTATGAAACCAATATGAGCACTCATAACAGTCAATACTTTGGATTCTTTATTTCTTTGGGGAGGGAGTAACAGGATTGAACTCAGGCCCTTGCACTTGCCAGGGAAACACTTATTCAACTAAGCCATCTCCCTGGTCCTAATACTTTGGATTCTTAACCTAGAATCATCTATTGGCACCTCTCTCTTTTAAGTGATATGTGAGGACTGGTGAGATAGCTCAGCAGCCTAAAGCACCTGCTTTGGCAAGCTTAGGCAATTGCAGCACCACATGCTGTGCCAGCCCCGCCCCCAGAGTCAGCCCCCACAACAGACATGTGAATGAGCCTGCAAAATTTCTGAAATTATATGGAAAATGTTACATATCAACATTCCAGGGATAGAAGCCATATTCCACTGTGAGAGCAGGAGCAGAAGAGTGTAAAAAGCAGCAGATGCTGGATTTTATTTGGAATTTATTGACTAAGGGAATGAAGGTCATGAGAGTGAGGGCAGAGGCAAAGATAGTTCTTGGAATATTTTATTTGAGCAGTAGGGTGGAGATCTTGTCACAGGCTGAGAAGGTGACAGCTTGGTGCTGAAGGTGGGGGCTGCCTGGGGGGAGGAAAATCCCTGATCACTGGTAGGTGGGCTTAATATGTCTATTAGACATCTAAGCATACAGTCAGCAGCTGGATGCCTGTCAGAGACCCGAGGAGAGGCATAGCCTACAGATTTGGAAATTGGTGAAGCACAGATGTTACTTCAGAGTCGTTGGGGAAGAGAAGACCAAGAAACCAGCTGTGAGACCTTCTGAATTTGAAGATGTGGAGGAGAAAGGCCCAGGAAAAGAGGCTGAGCTGGAGGAGCCACAGAGTGAGGAGAAACACTTTGTGATTGTGGTATCCAAAGGCAGGGGGTGGCAGGGCCATGGAGAAACCAGTGGTTGGCACTGTGAAATTCAGCTCCTAGAAGCTGTACCGCTGTGTTGTGCTTGTTTGTATCACTGACTAAAATTAATTTGTGCACAGAAGCCATATCCTATTTGTCTTTGAATTGTCAAGACATAGCACCAAGCTGGCCACATAAAGGGGATTTGATTATTGTCTAATAAATGCAAAAGTAAAGAAAAGAGACATATCAAAGGACAGTCAGCAGAATACAGTCCCCACCCCAAATCTGAGGCCTCTGTGGCTGAGATCAGCACTGTTGCCAGCACAGTGTAGGAGTGGGTGTGGTGTCACCTATTCCCACACAGCAGGAGGCAGGGTGGTTGTGTTGCTGTGTCAAAGATCTGGAGACCTTGTCCAACTATGTCGTTTGTGCACAAGGACACTTGGCTGGGAGAAGCTGCACTTCCACCTCCACCATCTGCTTAATGAATTCCCAGCCCACTGGCTCCAGTGCCACTTACCTCTTAATTACCGGTCTTGGCTCCCACCTGGCTTGAGAGACCAGCTTTGCTTACTGGCTGCATTTTAAGCAGTGACCTGACAAAGCCTATCTCTCTTGGCTGAGACTTCCTTTGGTCAACTCCAGCCAAACCTTCTCCTGGGATAGCCTGACCTTGGCCGTTTAGTAGTGCCAGACAGCCTAACATCCTGGTGGCCGGGACAGCTCTGATCTGATTCTGCCTACAGAAGGGTAATGCCCCACAGGGAAAACTGGCACTTAAAGTCTCCAAGAATAGTTGGCATGGAATAAAACTAATTAAGAGGGCAATTGAAAGATCCCTGGGACCTGTGGCACAATCTACCCCTGGTACACTTCCCGAGTTGGGGTGATGGTAATTACCTGAATTTTGGATGCTTTATTCTAGCATCCTGGAAAAGATTCCAGTTTACCCCAGATGATGTGTGTCCTTAAAGCATCCCCCTTGTAGGGATGCTCAGCTTTTGTCACCTTTTCCAGGGTGGGTGACCTTGGGATTAGGTATCTTCATTGCGAGTATGATCCCACAGTAGAAATAAATACATTTCCCCCAATTAAACTAGTGCAATCAACTTCCTCTTAATCTTATTGGCTTTTTTTGTTTTTTTTTTTTTTTTTTTTTTTTTTTTTTGCACCACAGGCAATGAAGAAATATCAGTTTACCCTATTCCTTCTGAAATGAATTGATTTTATTCTTCAGACATGTTAGACTTTTCCTCTATGGCAGCTTTCCATGACCCTGACAGTGAAAGGAGTATGATGCAGAGATTTCTGAGTATTGCATTCATATCAGGAGCTAGAAAATATGCTCCAGCTACAAGTGAAAGCTCCTGAGGGCAGATTTCTAAGAGTGATCAAGGGGATAAGGGCCCTTACTAAGCAACTAGAGAGAAAAATGCTTGCATTTTTCTTATTTGAAATCATATTTCCATTGCATCTCATTTAATCTTTATTACAACAATACTGTGGGGTGAGAAAGAGAAGTAGAAGAGCTCTCTGCAGCTGGTACTGGAGATATAGAGGGGATGAATTATTTACTGAGGCTGGCTCTGCCCCTGGGTGTGCTGAGACAGCAATTGAGAGGGGATGTAGTGCCACACACCTGTAATACCAGCTCTTGGGAGGCTGTAAACAGGCAGATCACTATGAGTCTAGTAATGAGACCTTGAACACCTTGCAGACTCTTCCCTAAAATACGGAAAAAAGTTATAATTATTATTTACTGGGCCTGAACTTGAGTCCTTGGATGCCCAACAAGGAAGCTTTCTGAGGGTGAGAGGAATTACATGTGATACCTGGTCCATGGAGCAAAGATGGCAGAAAGCTACTTTGAACTGGGCCTCATTTCCACTCACTTGAGGAATGTCTTTGGAGTGGGCAAAAGAGAAAAAAAAAAAAGAATTGTTTTAGAAGTATGTTCATTTTACTTTTATCTTTATGGATGAAGGATTATAACATAAACTCCCTAGCAAAAGTGCTAACAAAATCTTAACTAACTGGTATGAATAAAAAATATTTTTTAAAAAGTTGTGTCTTTTTGTCCTCTATTCTGACCAAGGTTTCTGGGCATCTATTTTTAAATTTTTTTTTATTGGAGATCGAGCTCAGGGCCTTGTGCCTCGTTTACCAGGCAGGCGCTTAAGCCGTGGAGCTATCTCGCCAGCCCTGACCGTCTGTGCTGACCGTGGTTCCTGAGCTGGTGCAGTGGCGATCATCCTCTCATCAGGATCTCACACCAGAGAGACTGGCCACCATGGGAGCCTTTGCAACTGGATGCCGCTTCAGACGGCAAATAGGTGAGCTGAGGCTGACCTTCACCAATCAATAGGTCTTGATAAACCCGTGTCCAGTGCTGTGCCTGGGCCTCTGGCCAATAAAACATCCCTACAGGATGTGAATTTGAGGTAAGAAATCTGTGTTACTCCGTTTTTTATTGCTGTGACAAAACACATAAAAACTAAGGGGAAGAGAGGTTTATTTGGGCTCGCAGGCTCAGAGGTTGTAGTCCACAGTGGGCCCACTCTAAGACAAAAACATCATGGTGGATAGGCAGGGAAGAAGATATTAGACCACTTCATAGCCCACTTCATGGCAGCCAGAAAACAGAGAAGAAGAGCCCCAGGACTGGAACTAGGCTCCAAGAGCATAGCCTGGTCTTCCACTCCCTTCAGCTAGGACCTTGGGCTGGACCATTTCCTGTGTCTGTTACCTTCCATCATTACCATCAAATTATGAGCCCAAGCTATGAAATTAGAGACGTCATGGCCTAATTACTTCCCTAAAGTCTGTCAGTAACCAACCTTCAACACAATGATCTTTCTGTAGCCCAACCATAACAGAATTGAATAAAACATCTGAAATTTGACTGACAATGTAAACAATTAGGCATGTTCATAAAAAGTGTAACTTTGTACATTATATATTCAGAATTTGGATATTGAATAATTATGTGTAGTTGAACAGATGGGTAGTACAATAGTATAAGCAAGATTTTCATGAAGTAGCAATAATCTCCAAAATTCAGAGCTTTAATGCAACCAAAGTTCATTTCTTGCTCAGGCCCCATGTAGAACAAGAATTCTTAGGAGTTACCTTCTCCTCCCAGTGGCTTGGGTATCCATACTATTGGAACCTCACAGTCTTATAGTAGAACTTCCTGGGACACATAGCCTCTGTGGCTCCCTGGAAAAGTAATAAAAAGATAAATGAGAACAGTGGCCTTCAACCCTCAGTCCACTAATAATATCTATTACTTTTTGCAGTCCATTGGTCTGAATGGGTCATATGACCACAAGGGCATGTAAAGAAGGCTGGGCAATTCAGAACACATGGTATATTTGATGACCATTGACAGCTTCTGTTGCAAGTCCATATAAAAGTAGATATAGTCCCTGCTCTCAATTTCTGCTCAAGCAATGATGCAAAACACATAGTACTAAATACCCTTGGAGAGATACATGTAAGATGCTGAAGAAGTTGAGATGCAGGAAAGATTGGCAGGGTTGAGTCTTAGGATGTCAGAGAGCATGGCATACATGGGGTGGGGGGCTGTAGGATTGGTAGGCTTTGATAAATTTATTTTAGAACAAAGATATATAAGCAGAAAAGCATCAGAAACAATAATTGGCTTATTTGATGGTAACCTATGTGATAAAAAGTAATACTAATGACAGTAATAATGAATGACATTTAATGGAGCACTAAATATATACCCAGCCCAAGTCTAAGTCTTTGTACATATTCATTCACTTCAATAGTCTATAGTCAAAAGTGAGGCTCAAAGAAACTTGGAAATTTTCCCAGGGCCCCACTTATATATATGACAGAGCTCGAATTTTCTCTGCAGTGTTCACTCATTGGAGGAGCAGGTGAAGGATTCCAGAAAGTCACGAATACCACACAAATGTGCCTGAGTATTCACTTTGAAGGCAAAGCATGCAACTGAGAGTTTCGAAGGAGGAATGCCTTGACAAAATTGATAATTAAATCATAAACAATACAGCATGGGGACATGGGTGAAGAGAAGAAGAGAGGACCTGAAGTTGTTTTTCAGTGATGCAGAGGCTATGGCCAATTGGAGAGAAATACTCCAGGCAAGGACAAGCTCACTGGGGATGTAGAAGCAGGAATGAATATAGTGTGGAACAAGATAATGAGATTTTTTTTTCTGATTGGTGCAGGTTTCATAGGAGGGCAAGCAATATGCAGAGTGATTCTAAAGTCAGGCTAGGGAGTTCAATCTGGTTTAGTATGAAGAGAGGAGATGTTGGCACTTTGAAGACAGCGTAGGAATGAGCTAAGTATGGTGTCTTTCTCCTTCACTATCCTTAGTCTGATTCTACTCAAGGCCCCAGTGCACCAGGACTTTCAAAGCCTGGGGCTATTTCCAAAGCCTTCTTGCTATTGTTTCAAAAGATTTCCTCTTCTGTACAACCAGTACAGTAATTGAAGTCAGGCTGTTGTTTTCTTCTTTTTCCCTTTTTCTTTTTACAAGAGCCATTACAAAGGTGTGAAATATTAGACACTTACACATCTGTGAATAAGATTGTAGGCTAAAACGTGTGAGTTCCCATCTCAGCTAATGAACCAGAATATGGTTTTAATTTCTGAACTGCTAAAATGTTCTGCCTTTTTTGGTCCTTCCTACAGAAGTCTTCATATTTTAATAATTCAGTGTAGCCTAATTACTTTAATTAATCACCTTCTTTTCAGAGATGTCAGTGGGCTTTGTTATTTTTGTGTTACTGCAGGTACTATTGGGAGTTTTAAGGAATTTCAAAATATATATATGCAAGATCCCAGGTTAACTCTTTCATGGGGCCTGAGATGTGTGTCCTATTCTGTAGCGTGATTTGTCCCTCCCAGATGCCACCAGTGATACCTGTAAACTCTTGCCTCTTCCATCACATTTCCCCCCTCTAAAGCCATTTAACAAAACCATCTCAGGACATTTTGTACCTAAAACATTGAAGCCTGGAAACAAAAGTAAAATGCTATTTAGAATGAGTCAATATTTTTGTATCTTTCTGAGTCATGATGAATATACTGGGAATGACAATAGCTTTTATTGTACAATCAATATAATTTGCTTCCTTTGCAGGAAAACATAATTAGCTTATAGTTCATGCAGTGGCAATGAAGATGTGCTTATTTTTAGAGGCTGTTGGTGGGTGGCGGGTCCCTTCCTGGCCTGAATAGGGTGTGTCCCTTTCTGACTCCTGACCCAGGTTGACTGGGTGTCACTAAGCAAAACTCCTAACTTGTGAGTCCTTTGTTCATTCTTCCCACCAAGGACTGATAGTGCTTCTATAGACTTCATAACACACAGGCTGGCTGGTGGGAAGCTGGATGTTGGAGCCTGACTTTGACTATGATTTATATGGTTTAAGTGGCAGTTGTACTATTAGTTGTTCAATTGGCCTCATAGTCCTTTCTATTTTATTTTTAATCATGGAAAGGGGAGCTCAGTGCTTATGATTTTCACCCATTTTATTCAATGAAGGCAAAAGCATCCTCAGTTGATTAATACAATGAAATATAGGGAGGGAAATATCAAGCCACTTTCCCTTTTCTTTTTCTAGGACCCTTTTGTCCCTCCCTGACTGCCTGGCTCCCTGGTCCCTAGTGCAGGCTGGCTGCCTGCAACATCATTCCCATGCATTTTGCATCCCCTGGAGCCAGTCTCTGGAGCTTCCACTTAGTTGGGGTGGGGCGGCCCTGCAAGTGTGTGGAGGTTTTATGAGAACCAAGAATGAAACACAGTCAGTGGAGAGCTTGACAGAGTGCGTCTCAGAGGATTCCTGGTGAAAGGCTGCAAAGGGTCTTCCCATGTGGGCTCAGCTTGCACACACTTTTATTTTGAAATGTTGACTGTGTGAAATCAGATTTATTCAATCTGGACTTTGGCTTTGAACTGAGGTGCACATGCTGTCACCTGAAGGGTGCAATTAGGGCCTCTATGTGGAGCTGTGTTTTCTGTCAGTGCTGAGGAGTGGATGTCATCAGAGATTTGTTGGGCTGGAGAAAGAAAGAAAGAAAGAAAGAAAGAAAGAAAGAAAGAAAGAAAGAAAGAAAGAAAGAAAGAAAGAAAGAAAGAAAGAAAGAAAGAAAGAAAGACTCCCTAAGAAACCCCCTCTTTTCCCCACACTTCCTGCTTTCTGCCCGTGCACCATCCTTTATCCTCCCAAATCTGTCATTACCTGGGAAATCACAGAAATAGACAGAAGACAATCAATAATCAGATCAATTCTTGCCATAGATCTAAAAAAAGATTGTGGTTGAAAATCCTCCTGGTCGTTCTGAGTCTCCTAAAATTTTTGTATTGCAATCAGAGATGTTAATTGGTTGAAACTGCCTGTGGTTTTAGGAAGTGCTCTGATTACGAGGAGAAATCCTTTTATGTTGCTGGATTCCAGCCACAAAATCTCTGAAGTTAGGAATCTGGCAGAGGTTGAACCCCCTCCAGGGTGTAAATAAACCAAACAGGTCTATAACCCAATAGAAGTCAGTTTATTGTGTGTGTTTCAAATCATTCAGCCTAAGCCCTGTCCATTTATTATAGAAAAGGTGTGGGATGCAGCCAGAGCTCAGACAATAGAATACAGTAACTGCAATGACTGCCATGAATGTGGCGGGAAAGAGGAGATTCTAGCAGCTTCACTACTTCTTTTTCTTCCTGGATTTGCAAGAAACTGGCCAGAATTAAGCAGCTAAGCATGCTGGTACCCAGATCTGCTTACTCTGCTAGCCAGAAGGCTAAGGGCTCAAATAGTTGAAGTGGGTTAAAGTTGTGTGGCTCTGGTCTTGAAAGCCCAGTGCCACTCTCTGCTGTACAGTGCATGTGTGGGGATATGTTCAGAGCTGGAGGATTTGTGGGGTCAGATCTCATTGTGTCCACTGAGATGCCCCGGGTCCTGGGGTGGTAGCAAGCTGCCCCACGCTGAGCAGGGAGCTCCTGCTTATGCATGCAGGAAGCAGTTTCACTTGCGCAGTAGAATGGTGTCTGGGGTCCATTTCATCCTGGTCAAGACCAGAAGAAGCCCAGCATCCTCCCACCCTCATTCTGCCCCTTGCCTCCAGCTTTAGCATAATTGCATGCTGCAAAGGGTGTGCGGCAGCAGGGAGGGTGTGAAATGTACTCAGCCTCGTTTGCATACTGCTTCAGACTGCAGGTGACAGTGAATTATTAGTGTAACTCAGGACAGTCTGTACAAAGACTCCTCTTCATTGCTTATTCTTCAGAATTGGTTCACTGGGCACAAGTACTCATGGACACCCCCCAGTAGACTAAGAAGGCTTCCATAACTTTACAGTACCTCACTTTACTTTACCATAGCAAATACAGTAATAGTCTGACCAGTCTTTTATTTATTTATTTATTTTTTTTTTTTGGCGGCTCTCCCTCCTACCATACCCTTCATTCCCATTGGTTCCTGCTAAGTCTCAGAGAACCAATAGGATTCCTCTTCTTCATTCATGTCCTAGCAACAAGCTTGTTCCAATCTTTCTTTGCCAAACTAACACCTGAAAAATTACATCATGAATAATGGCAAAAGAAGCAAGGGCCAGAGCAGGTTTTTTTTTTTTTTTTTTTTTTTTTTTTTCTTTTCCTTCATCTGTCTGCTACAGAGTTCATTTAAGGTGTTTTAGTCTAGATTCTTAAAGTGACAATGTCCTAGATTTTTGTTGATTTTTAAAGCATATGAGTGAACATGCAAAATATAAAATAAACAGTGACTGAAAGGAGTAAAAGCCCTTTAGGTAAAATGAGGGGAAAACACTTCTCTCATGGCGTTCCAGAAAGGCCTCAGGCTTTCAGAAAGCCTTCATTCAGAAAAAAACCCAAAGTGAAGAAATATATTGGTCATATATTATTTGGGAAAGAACTAAAATGTCCCAAGCCACACAAGCCGCCCACCCACTGTCCCATACAAAAAACGCAGCCCTTCCTGGTGGTTTTTCTTGCTGTAGTTAATGATCCCCAAGGCTCTTTCTATTGCTACGTTGGAATAAAGGGTCCATTCTTTACGGGGGTACTGGAGCCAGGGAAGGAATTGCCTTGAGCGTCTGCCCAAGGTGTGGGGTTGCTGGGGTAAAGAGCTACAGGGGCGGGGGTGCCCGAGCACGTGTGTGTCTGTGCACGTGCGTGCGAGGCTGCAAATGCAGACCGGCAGCTGGGAAACGCTGAGCAACGAGATCCAGATGACCAGGAAGGGAGGGGCTGGAAGCAACAGCCCAAGTCCAGGAGAACCCATAGGGAGTGGGCGTGGGGGCAGGGACCCCTCTCCTGTAAACTTGCTCTTTCCAAATGGGCACGGGTTTCTAATGAAAATGTCCATCCTTCTGGGTGTTTTCAAGAACCAGACGCTGATTTGCCGCTTCCGGCTTCCCCCACCCCACCCAGTCTAGCGCAGACAGGGAGCAGAAACTCAGACACAAAGAACTGCAGCCCGGCGCAGGCAAGGAGGGAAGGGCGGGGCCGGCACCTGCGGGGCGCCCACGTGTTCGGTGCGCAGCCGGGCAGCCCACCGGACCCCTCATTCCTAGGCACCAGGCCGCTGACTCCTGTGTCCTGCTCAGCTAGCAAGCACGTGTGCAGTGCCAGTAGCTGCAGCTGGAAAGAGACCCCCTCGGGCCGTCGGGGCGAGGCAAGGGGCTGGCGGTTGCTGGAGAAGCAGAAATTAGATTTATTGGGTATCAGGCTCTGCTGCTGCGGAACTTGCAGTTCCCCTGAGCCATGGGCTTGGCAGCAGCGTGGTCAGAGGTGCTGGTAGACAATTTGGCTGCGGACTTGTGAAACCTCGTGACTATTTAAGGCCAGGAAGGAAAGAGGAGGGCAGCCTAAAGGTTCAGGAGAAGGGGGGGCAGTGTAGGTGTAGGGGAGGCTACTGTAGGGATGGAATTTGTCCCTTTCAGCCCTAGCCACACAGATTGTAGGGATAATTCCTGCGACTCCATTTCTGCCTCCAATTCTGTGTGATATTGGAAGAATAGTAAAAGGCAAGCGTGGGAGGGGCGCTGGCTCCAGAGCCTGCAGCAGTAGAGATGTCCCTACAGATACATTGCCACAGGGTCCGCCGGCCTTAGGGTGGGCCAGGAGGATGGGACAGAACAGGATCTCAAAGTCTCAGATATCTTTGGTGAATATCCCATCCCTTGATGCAGAGAATTTGGGTCACCTAGCCTGAGAGGGAGTTTTGGAGAAATAAATGATCAGGTGGGACAGACCAATGAAAAGGCACCATGGGGGAAGAATATCTGGAAGGGGAGTCCATCTAGCTTAGCTGGGGAGACCTAGAGGAGTGTGACCCACTCTTCTTGCACCCAGTGCTACTATTGTAGTGATGGCGTGAGGCGATTCTCATAACTTGCATAGAGCAGTGTCTAGAGTGCATGGTAAATACCCTGTCACATAAGGCTTCATCACCAATGCCCTTCCACTTGTGCCTGGACCCAGGACCTTGAGATAGAAGGGTTGCATTACCAACTACAACCTCTTTGAAATGCTATCTTTCCTTCCTTGGCGTCTGTGGTATAACATTGTTCTGTTTCCTCCCTCTTCCTGGCTGCCGTGTTTCCATTGTTCTTTGAACACTGCTTCTTCCACCCAAGACTTCAATGTTGGTTCTCCCATGGGCTCTGTTCTTTACCACCTCTGCTTTGTGATCTTGTCTTAAAGATTTCTGATAATCTATTCTGTCCTGTTGGTTGCTGTAGCAAGACTTTGCATCCATGCATATAGACTTTTCCTTCTAACTGTCTCTGGGTATGTTAGATTCAGTATGGCCCTCATTTGCTCCTCTACCCCTAAATTTGCTTCTTCTTCTTGTGTAACTGTCTCAGTGAAGAATCTATCTGTAGAATTGTCTGGGGGCAGAAACATGGCTGTGACTGTTTATTTTTTATTTTTTATTATTTTATTTTATTTATTTATGTGTGTGTGTGTGTACCAAGGATTGAACTGAGGTCCTTGTGTATGCTAGGTGGGCCTTTAAGCCCCTGAGTTATTTCCCTAGCCCTATGGCTGTCAATTCTTGACTCATTGTGGTTCCTTATCCCCAGATCAATTCTTCACCGAGGACCACTGATTTTAGCTCCCAACTCTTCCCCAAATGCACGGTTTCCCCCTCCTCACTCTTAACAGTTTAGTATAAATTACCAGTTCTTCCATCCTGACTTGCATTATTGTTTCTGCTCTTGCTTAGTGTCCCTTGGTGACAGGGACATGGCTCCCTGCCTTGAATGCTTTATCTCAATTCATTCTTCTTTGGCTCCAGTCCTCAGAAGATAATTTTCAAAATGTTTCTCTCTCTCACAAAGAGGGAAATACAAAAAGACACTTCTCAGCTAGATATGACCCACCTACTCTTAGCTGGACGTAAGCTCCAGGTAGAACAGATATTTCATCAGGGAGTCTCTCTGTACTCTTCCTCAGAGGGTCTCAAAGAACTGATCAACTTCACCTTAACATCATGTCTTTTACTTACTTGTGTCTGTCTCCCTTATAAGATTATGATGCTGTGAGAATGGATACTCTATTTTTCTTTATCAGTACACTGTTAAGTATAGTTTAATGCCTGGCACATAGTAGTGCTTAAAGAGTATTTTAAAAAATAAATAGAAACTTTTCCAATTATGTTCCACCAATAAATTTGATAAACAGGATCTCTTTGTTATATAAAGGTATGCATCAGAGCAAGATTGAAATCCAAGCGCTGTATGCTTAATCTAATTTATAATCTTTTTTCATTATTTGAAATTGATATTACTGAGATATAATTTACATATAAATGAATACCTTAAAATGAAGCCACTTAAAATGTACACTTTGATTAGCTTTTGCATGCACTCCATACATACACCACCACAACTGCACAGTGGAATATTCCTGTCATCTACCATGTTCCTTTTGTTTGCCCTCTTTACCCTTGGCCTACACAGCATCCTGCTTTCTGTCACTACATGCCTGTGTGCATTACTGCAGGCTTGTATGTTCCAGAATTTCCTATAAGTGGCAGCATACTATGTACTATCCTGTGGCTACCTTTTTTATTTTTGCTGTGGGATTCATAAAAAATCTAAAATGAAAAATTCCATAGGACCCAGCTATTTCCCTTATAGGTATCTGCTGTAGTCAGGGTTGATAAGGGAAAATACTTAATGCATGACATATAATTTATAAGATTATTTTTACAATATTCACTCAAAGAGCCAAATGCAAAAGAGCGTGGGAGATCTGTCGACACACTAGAGACCCCAGTGAACCCAGCTGAGGGTCTGGATCCCATGGCAATGTCCTGCAGGAGTCCAGTTAAGACATAGAGCCCATTGCAATGTACTCTGTGAGTCCCACTGGAGGCCTGGAACCCCCAACAATGTCTCATGCAAGTCTGCACTGGGAAGGCTGCCAGGTCAGTGGTGGAAGCTAGAAAGTCTATGCCAGCTGCATGAAGGATCTGTGCCAGCAGGCTGAGGGGTCTGCACTCAACCTGAGGGAGCCAGGAAGAGGTGCTCAAGTTAAGGACCCAAGCTCCTCCCATGATGAAAACACTGAGTGAGTTCATATAAAAAAAAACCTAGTATGACAAGCTTGCCCAGGAGAATAAGCAGCACACCATGCTCCCTCCACTTCGCTGTTGCCAGTGACCCTCAGGTGGGTCCTTAACACTCAGCACCGTGCTGACTCCGCACACCTGGGTGTTACAGGTTGCCCTTTAGTTAATCCACCACAGTATCTTCTCAAAAGACTTAAAGACATTATAGAGACAAATGCATATCCATGCTTATAACAGCACAATCCTTAATAGGTAAATCTTGGGAGTGCCATTAACAGATGAATGAATAAGACCATATGGTATTTACTGTGTCTTTAGATTTAATTTTTATTATTTTATGTCTAGAAATGCAATTGATTGTTGTATGTCAACATAGCTTCCTGGCATATATCAACTGACTTAATTTTAATGATTTCTTACATTCCTTATGCTTTTCTATGTATATGATAATGTTGTAAATAAAATCAGTTTCACTTCTTTTCTTGCCATAAGTAAAACGAGTTCCTCTTTCATATGTAGTCTTTTTATATCTTTTCTTGTGCTAGAATCTCCAGTACAAAGCTGACCAAAATGGTAAGATTTGATATTGGTAATAAATGAAAAATGTCAGTTGAGTACTCAACACAAAGTATGAAATTAGCTGCAAGTCTTCATAGATGTACTTTACCAGGTCGAAAGAGCTTTCTTTGCTGAGAGCTTTTATTATGACTGAATGTCGAAATTTGTTAAGTGCTTCTCCTGTGTGTATGGAGATGGTCATCATTTTCTCCATAATTTTGTTATTATGGTGACTTTCAGTGGTTAATTTTCATCTTAAACCAACCAGCATTGCATTATTACTGTGAATCCTGTTTGGTTGTGATGCATGCCTTTTCCATACATTACTGATTTTAATTTGCTAATATCCGTGAAGACTTTTGTGTCTATATTTAGGAATGATATATTTTTGAAAATTTGCAATTTCCTCACAATATTGCTGTCTTTTAAAATGAGCTGGCCAATATCCCCTCTGTGTAATTTACTGGCAAGCTTTTGTGGGAGCAGTACTATTTCTTCCTTATAGATTGCATAGAACTCACTGGTGATGACACCACCTGGAGTTGTAGTTTACCTTTTGGAAAAGTTATTAATTCAATTTATTTAAATAGATTTATATTCACTAATACATTCATTACTTCAGTGCGTTTTATTTGTGCAAATCTAAGTTTCTTTCTGATGATTATGGTGTCATTTTTCCTTCAGCCTGAACATGTTCAACATTTTAAAATACAGGTATACAGGTGATAAATTATTATTATTTCCATAAGCAATTATATATATATATATATATATATATATGAAACTGTGTGATAATGCAATACACCGTTAGCTTGTTAGAGTTGGTGTTTTAAACTATTTTGCTTCCATTTTTGAGTAATACCTTCATTGGACATTAGGTTCTGGCTGACTGGATTTCTTTTGCTTTGAAGGAGTTTGGCTTGTATTTTTTTCTGAGCGGATTTGCAGTTCCTTATTATTCTGATCCCTTGTGTCTATGTTTTTCTCGCCAGGATGCTTTCATGATGTTTCCTGTCCCTTTGATTTACAGCTTTGCTACTCTGTGTCCTCTTAGGCCTTTTCTCGTGCTGTTGGTTGAATGACTCAGGTCTCTGGGTTTCTAATTTTCATCAAATTTGGAAAGCTTTGATCAGTACTTATTTAAATGTTCCTTTATCCTGGCCCTTAAACTCCAATTACACATATGTTAGATTGCTTTCCATTGTCTTGAATGTTGCTGATGATTTGCTCATTTCCAATCTTTTTCTTTTACTGCTTTAATTTGCATGATTCTTATTGCTTCGCTTAACATTTTGTGCTCTTTTTTTTTCTGAGGCACCTACACTACTTTAAGTAAGTTCATTTAGCAAGTTTTTCATTTCAGAAATGTATATTTTTTAGCTCTGAAAGTTTTAGTTTCAGTCTGTTTCATATCTTCCACTTACCTCATAACTTCTATATTTTTCTTTTAAATTCTTATGTGTGTAGCATTTACTATAAATTTTCACTTTACATACACATGTACTAACTATACACACTTTGAGGTATAGTGAGACATTTACAAGTATACAATGTAATGACAAAAATTGTGGCAATTAGACTCCTTTTGGAACCTCTGTTAAATGTTCTGAGATCCAGTGCGTGCTCTCCATCCTTGCTGGCTGCAGCCTCTCCATCCTTGCTGCCCCAGGTGAGCTACAGGAATTGTTTAGTTTATAGATGGTTAGTATCTGTTCTGTACCAGGCCTCATAGAATTTCTTCTGGAATGTGTACAGCTGGTTATTGAGAGACTGAAGGGAGCTACTGTGCTTCTGGAGTTCTTCTTCTGCCTGGGTCTTTCTCTGTGCTGCTCTGCTCCACAAAGTCCAGTTGCCTTGGCTGTGCATGCTCCAATTTCTGGGCCTCAACTGAGCAAGGAATGATCTAGCGTGCATCTCCTTTGCCAGGGAGCACAGTTTAGCACCGCTTGTTCTCTGATGTCTGAAAATAACGGTTTTGTTTCTTTTGTCCAGTTTCCTAGCTATTTATCACAAGAGGGAAAACCTAGTATCAGAATCATTGATCTATTCCATGATTGACAATGACATGTTTTTACCCAGCTTATACTACATAGTTCTCATTGTTTTTAGGTATATATGCAGGATAATTTGGAGCATTGTGCTACCAATTTCTGCTGGCCTTTTAAAAGGAACAGTTAATGCTTAACTTTTTTTTAATTCTTCTTAATATTATTTCTTTTGAATTTCTTTTAGTCTTTCTTTTTTTTCTTTAAACCAATTTTGCATGTATATATATGGTAACCTAAACTAAGTTGAAGAGAACATTGTGCAATGCAGTAACTATTGTTGCATTCCTATTATTTTGTTTAATGAAATTTTGTGTGGTTTTTATTGCTTTTTTTTCTATTACTATTTTATAGTCTTTAATTTTTTTTTTTTTAATACTGGACATGCAGTTTTATAGGAGAGGTTTATTTTGATTCACATTTGAGAAGTTTCAGTCATGTTTAGAAGGCTCAGATACTAAAACAGCAGGGTAAATAGGTGGGTCTGGGTAGAGGAAAAGCTACTCATGCAGTGGAGGCCTGGAAGCAGAGAAAGAATGGAGGAGTTGGAAGGGCAATAAACATTTTCGGGACACACTCCCAGTGGTCTACTCTTGTAGCCAGGCCGTGTGTTCGAATAGCAAGTTAATTATAGCATTGCCCTAATTCAGTGGTCTTCACACACATGAGGCATGGGGGGCATTTTATTTATTTATTTGTTTGTTTACTTTTGTATTTAGGACAGGGTCTACAGGGTCTCACTGTATAGATCATACTCAGAGTGATCCTCCTGTTTATAGCCTCCCAAGTGCTGGGATTATAGGTGTATGTCACCACGTCCAGTCTCAATTGCCATCTCAGCATGCCCTGGGGTGGAGGGTGGGTAGCTTAGCAGGCCTGGGATCAAACTCCTGGCCCCTGCATCTGACTAAGCAGGTACCTTAATCCACTGAGCTATTTTTTAAAATTTTATTTTATTAAGAAACAAATAGCAATGAGACAGTTTGAAATTTGATTAATAGGACAGTTTTAATAATTTATACATTGTACATTGTAATCTTCTTAGTGGTTATCCATACTACAAGATGCAGACATGATATCCTGTCCAAATACTATTAGTACAAATCTTTCTTCTCATTGAATTAAGAGAAAGTAGTTGTATATCTATCCTAACTATTCTGTATATACACATACAGAATGATCCTTCCTTTGTATCCCCTTTTTTGTTTAGTCCTGTCAGAGATGAGTATTCCACTGGCATATAAACACTATAGGTGCATGAATTCAGCAAAACAATCCAACACAGTCCAGCAGTCCACAATAGTAGTGGGTTATCCACAGAAGTTGTTTTCTTGAGCCCTTCACAGCTCAGCATATTAATATGGCTTTACTTTATATACCTTGTTTTTACACTTTTCTGCTGGATTGTAAAGACAAAGATAAAGCAAGACCTATATAGCAAGAAATGTAACTTTTATATCTGATGTCAGTTAAGTACCCTCAGGATTTATCCTGTAACTCTCTACCACAGTTTGCAGATCCTTTGTCAGTATCAGCCATGTGGCAGTGATTCTGAGAAATATCAGTAGGTTTTTGAAACTAGCAGTTAATTGGTAGGATTCTCACCCTAACTAACTATATATGCTGATACCTATGAGCCAAGCAACTGCACCGAACATAGCAATGGGTAATAGAAGGGACACATTTTGCAGGCCTGTCATTCTGGTCTTCTAAATACATACTGCTTGTCATGACATACCAATTATTGCCACACAATCTCTCAAGTAAATGTTTGTTTCTTCTTAAAAAGGTAATACATGAAAAAAAGAGATAAGAAAAAATGTCACAGGACTGTACTGTTACAATGCTGTATATGGTTAGATTTATAAATTTCTTTGTAAAAATACATAATTGTTTATCCATATTTTTGAAATATTTTTTAATTTTTTTCTCCATATTCTGTAGGGACTTAAAGTTTAACATATCAATACTTAATGGGAAATATCTGTTCCATGTTATGCCTAAGATGTTTGATATTCAGACAGATAGTGAGTTTAAACTCAACTGCATATGTTGTAGGGTAATAATAAGCTTCTCTTCTGGAGGGTTAACAACCTAAGTTTGCAGGCCAAAAATTAGAGAAATAGAAGGGCTGCAAGGACAGGCAACATTCTGACAACTTAGCCTTTCAAGGTCAGTGAAGACTCAGGACACAGAAGAACCTCTACTGTATCCAGTGAGGTATTTGGTTGGCCTGGGGTGGCGTTTTAGATCTGAACCACAACAATTCCGCAAAGCACAGATCAGACCACTTTGTAGTATTTCAAAATGAGTAAGAATTTTCCTAACAAGTGGACATAGGAACAGTAGAGATAGCATTCTGGGTGAATGGAACAATATGTTTAATAATACAGTCATGAAACAGACTACAATTTTTACCCATGAGTAATTTGATAAATGTATGCCATGTGCATACAAAATCCAAATTAGTTCAAAATCTTAGTTTTCTGTTCTGAAGAGAAAGAAAGAGTTCACAGTATTACTGAATTGGTAAAGTACAAGAAAATGTTGATAATGTATGATAGAATGGCTGTTGAGGAGGTTAAGGTACAAATAGCTAATACTAACTAGTATTTGCAGGAAGAGGGAAGAGGCATGTGCATTTTTATATGACGTAATTCTCGAAGTTTCTGAGGGGCAAATGGAGCTTGATATGGACTTTGAATGGTGGGTAGAAGTTGGACAGATGGATGAGAAGAGGTGCCCTAAAGCAGTTACCAGCCTCATGAGCACAATTAAGCCGGAGAGAGGCACATTCTGAGGAGGGAACTATGAGAAGAAAGGAAGGATTAAGAAGCAAGCATTACCAACTCATGGCTCAGAACTTTAAATTTGAACTTTCCCCATTAGATAGTGGGGGGATGTCTAATTGGTTGTGAGAAAGAAATCAAGACAGAAATAACCTTTCATGTTGTGGAGTCGTGTGAGGTATAAAGTTATGAAATGTTTAAGATACTTCAGGAAATTTAGATGTAAAGATTTTGGATGAAGGTGAAGGATATGAAGAAATAGGACAGATAACAGAGCTGATATTAGAGCTCCTACAGAGTGAGAAATGGCAAATCTTGGAATTGATCAAGGATGATGTACAGCAGAGGAAAAAAAGGAACTCAAAATTTTAAAGATTTCTTGATGATTACGGTGGTGGAACCAGGGGCAGAAATTTGAAGTCCAAGTTGTTGAGTGCCCAAGGTGTGCCCGGGCTGTCTCACCGCATGTGGCTCATGTTCTCACAGAAGGCTGAGGACAGTCTGTACTGCTACTCCCTGTTCTCCAGCACGCATTCACCCCTGGTGGGATGCTATGTTCTCTGTCCACGTAATGGCAATGCAGTAAGAGCCATGTTTGTAATTTCAAATTTTCTAGCAGCCACATAAAGATGAGAGAAGAAATAAGTGAAGTAGTTTTTCATTACTGTGTAATATTTCATCCAATACTTAATACATTACCATGCAATAAATACTAAGCATTGTTAATGAGATATTTGCATCCATTTTTACACAGAAAATTGGAAATTCCTTGTGTATTTTAAAGCTTATTCTACTGGAGTTCAATCCCTGGTGTGCCATGCCGGCCCCACCCCCAGGGTGTGCTGAGATGGCAATTGAGACTGGGCGTGGTGGCGCTCGCCTGTAATCCCAGAGTTTGGGAGGCTGGAAACAGGAGGATCACTGTGAGTCTGATCTGTGTAGTGAGACCCTGTAGACTGTCCTAAATACATTTAAAAAAAAAAAACTTGAACTATTTATTCATTTAAAAGCTACATTTTCAGTAGTCAACGTAAAATGCAGTTCTACCAGCACAACACGTTTGTGTTGGGTTCACCAAAAAGGTATGTTCATTGTCTCAGCTGTTTAACAAGCCTGAATGTGCCTTGCGGTCAGCAAGCACAGTGGCTGTGGCTACCATATTGAACTATAGCCGTTATTATCTGGCCCTTTTCCGCTCTATTTTGTTTCAATGTTGCTATGAGTTAGATCTCCGCTGGACCTCAATGTCTCATGCTCTGAGGTGGAGCTTTTCGGAGTGACTGGGTCATGGTGGGGGCATACATTAATCAGAGGGCGAGCCCACGGGTGAGTTCCTGGCTTAGTGCACTGTTAAGGCACCACAGGGGGCGGAAGCTAGAAGGGTGCGTTCTTGTCTCCTTTTCTTCTCTGTTTTCCAGCTGCCAGGGTTTTAGGAGCATCCGTCTTCCATGCCTTCCTGCCATGCCAGTTCTACTTTGGACCCTGCCAAGCACACATGAACTGAACCTTCTGAAACCACAAACCAGAACAGAACTTTCTTCCTTTATGTTGCTGGTGTTGGGTATTTAGTGCCAGCCACAAGACTAATACCATCGTATTTCCGGGCAACCTTCCTCCTGCAGTCGGGCAGCTGCCTGCATTATCTCAGGAACAGGACCATTCTTGAGGCTCAGTTTTCTCATCCACCAAGTGGAGCTATTGAAAGTGGTTATTTCATAGGGTGACAGTGAGGGGGCACTATGATTATGTGAGTAAAGTCACCTACAATTGACTGGCACAGTAGTTCCTCTTGGCCTCCTTTCTTCCTTTCTCCATTCCATCTCATAGTTAAAGCTACCTACTTTTCAAGGTTTCCCTTCATCCCAATTTAGCATTGTCCACCAGTGATTTTAACATTCTTTCATTTTCAGAATTTGATGCTTACTGTATAACCCTTGATCATAGAAGCAGTTTTATCCTTGGAATTTATTATACATAATATTATATATAATATATTATTACATATAATATGTAATATATTATAATATTATATATAATGTTGTATATAATATATTATATTATATTAGATAACATATCATATATAATATATTATATAATTGTATATATATAAGTTTTCTGATATCACTATGACTCCAGCCTTCCTAAGTTTTCCACAGTGCTGAGCTCACAGTTGAAAATAAATGTATATGTACATTTTTTTTTTTTGTGGCACCAGGGATTGAACTTAGACCCTTGCACTTGCCAGGGAACACGCTTATTCTGTTGAGCTATTTCCCTGGCCTCTGGACATAGTTTTTGATTGACGACTGATTGAAGCTTTTTCTGAGGTATTCTTAGTGACCAAGGGAATTCTATTCAGATTTTTAAAAATTGACTACAGATTGGGAATTCAGTGGTGCATGGATAATTAAGAATCGACTGTGACTTGCCTCTGATGGTATTCATCAATATCAAGGAACTTTACGTTAAATTTTATAACAAATTAATTTTTCTTTATGTGAATTAATGCCATCATGTTCAAAACTCTTGGAAAATAAGGGAGAGATAAAATTGATCTATAAAGCTGTCACAGTCCTTATGGCTGTCTTGCTGTTTTCCCTCAATTTACTCTTACATTATTAATATGGTATATTGATAAGTTTCTACTGTTAGGTTATTGGGTAGAAAATAGACTGCTTTCTGGCCAGATGTACTGGCACATGTCTACAACTCCCTACAATCTGGAAAGATTTTTTTTTCAAGAGAAGAAAAAGTATCTAAGTTTATTTTACATAGTTGGGTGCAAAATAAATTTGAGAGAAAGTAGGTAGCATTTAATATGGTCTCATACGCCCTGAAGTAGGTGTGCCCAATTTGGAGAGTAATCGCTGGGTCCAAGTAATCTCCTATTTGGAACTTCTGTGACTGCAGAGCCCTGGAATCGCCGTCCCCTTTGTGCCAGACATGGCACTGCCGATCTCCTCAACTCCATAGCCAGGTCTTTTAAGATCCATGGAAACAGCTGCCTACTTGAAGTGTGTGCCCTTCCTTCTAGCTTCTGGGTAGACTTCTTTTACTAGGCTAGTTAGTTCTTTCTACCCATCCAGGTGTAGCTGTGCAGCTCGCTTGACTGGATGTTGCCGGGGGAGAACTCGTCCATACCATGGTGCCAACTGCTGGTGGTGGCTGGAGCAGCAGCGGACCTGTCTTCTCACGGTCAGTTGGCTTCTCTGGCTCTTTCTTAATTTCTTCCTGAGTATCTCGTGACTCTAGAGCAATCTCTTTACTTCTGCCCACCAGACACTCTCACAGTCTGGAAAGTTGAGGCAAGAATATTGCCAGGGTGGGCAGTAAGGACTCAGTAAGGCCCTGTCTCAAAATACAATGAAAAGGGTTAAGGATGTAGCTTAGTGTGAAGGCTTGGGTTCAGTTTCCAATAATGGGGGAAAAAAAAGAGGCTGCTTTATTCTTCTTCTAGGTCATGGAATTGAGGCTCAGAGATTCAAGAAAATTTTCCAGATTTTTATTGAAAATCAATGTGAAGAGGTAAGAGAGAGACCAGTATCTTGACAATTGCTTCCAGTGTGGTCCCACAAGTTACACTGGTAACATTCTCACCAGGAACCACTAGTTTGAGTTTCCATGGCTGATATGAATTAAAGCAAAAGGCATTACCAAAAACCTGCATTGCCTTTATTTTTTTATACACTTTCTTTCAAAGATTATATTAAGATTTCTTAACATCTGCAGAAAAAGAAGAATTTGCAGAAACTAGTGTTTGTGGTGCTTGGTTGTCTCACCCTGGAAAGGAGCCTGCTTGCACTGCTAAACCACTGAAGCTTTGTTAGACCTTAAGTAGCCTTGACAGTTTGAATTTGAGATTTTTAACCCCTCCATAAGGATGTTAAACCAGCCAGAAAATCTGAAGCACTTGAGAAGTTCTACAGATGGAGTGGACACAAAAGGACTATACGAGGACCCAGGGCAGATGGCATCAGGAAAGAGGACATGGAATGCCAGGACTCTGAAGTCCTCAAATTCCATCATTTCTAGCCTTTCCTAGCTGCTACTCATCTTTCTGATCTTTTCTTTCTTTATTTTTTGTATTTTTAAGGAAAGGTCTACAGTGTGTTCAAGATCTAACTACTAGATCAGACTCATAGTGATCTGCCTGTTTATAGCCTCCCAAGAGCTGGGATTATAGGATCATGCCACCATGCCCAGTCTCAACTGCCATCTCAGTACTTTTGGGCGGGGCTGTCACAGCAGGCTCAGGGATCGAATCCCCTGCCTCTGTGCCTGCTTGCAGGTGCTTTAATCTACTGGCTATTTGGCCAGTCCTCATTTCTGTTCTTTTCTATAGTATGGGATCCCTAGCTTCTTGGCATTTTAAATGAAAATCATGAGAAAACAATGCCAGTCATTTTGCTTTCTTATGTGGAGAGAGGCACTGGTGTGTCTATTTAGTGAGTCTTTAAGTCCCTCTGGCACATGCAGAATGTGCAGAGGATTCCTAAATAGATCCAGACAACATCAGAAGTGGAAGGCATATTTACTTGTTCTGTATATACCTAAGTGGGCTTAGAGTGCTGCTGTGACACCTGAAGACTTCTAACTAACCAGTCTAGTATTATTCAAATAGACCCTGGTCCCTATTTCAATAGATTTTGAGTTGACAAACCTGTTTTTCACATTTTCAGCTTGCTGTTTATAATTATGAAGCAGGGTCCCCAGAATTCCTATCCTCAAAGTGGACAGAGTTGAAATAAACTCTGGCCACAAAGGCTGCTTCCTATTCCCTTGGGCTTGCTCGACACCTCTCCAATCTATTTCCACAAGATCTTTTTCTTGAGATGTAGACTTTCATAGTATAGCTTTTGTTTTATGACATTTTGTTTTTCTTATGTCTCTCTAGCCTCCTTGTCAGAAATCAGATCCCAAGGATTTCTATGTGAGCTCACTGACCACTTTATCCAAATTTCATTTAAATATCATACCAAGGAGTAGCCTCTTGCTACCTGAGGAACTCATCACTTTGCTGGCCTTAGAGGACAGGGTAACACCATGGCTACTTCTGGTCAAGGAGACCGTGGAGAAAGCAACCAGCCTCAGAATCACTCAGCAAGATAGCACTGAGCACTCCTTGCTTTCTGGCCAGATGTAGTGGCACATGTCTGTAACTCCCTACAATCTGGAAAGATTTTTTTTTTCCAAGAGAAGAAAAAGTATCTAAGTTTATTTTATACAGTTGGGTGCAAAATAAATTTGAGAGAAAGTAGGTAACATTTAATATGGTCTCCTATGACCCGAAGTAGGTGGGATTATAGGAACATGCCACCACGCCCAGTCTCAACTGCCATCTCAGTACTTAGGGGGCGGGGCTGTCACAGCAGGCCCAGGGATCGAACTCTCCGCCTCTGCACCTGCTTACAGGTGCTTTAATCTACTGGCTATTTGGCCAGCCCCCCTTTCTGTTCTTTTCCATATCCATGTGGCATTATTTTTCAATGTGACAGTGACCTAGAACTCTGGGGCTTGTAATTTGGGGTGTATGGAGCATTCATGTCCTCCTTGCTAACCTCCCTTTCTTGTCTTCCAGAAAGCTCAGAAATGGCTTCCAAACAGCTGGAGTTTCACTGGGGGATGCAGTGGGAGGAAGGCTGGCCAAGCTGCAGCAGTGAGTTGTCTGGTTTACTAGGTCAGTTTCCTGGCAGGGCTCACAGTGGTTGAAAATCATTGTGGAGCCCAGTTTTTTATTGACAGAGCCTTCATAAGCTCCTGGGGTGTTTGTACCTGCCTCCACCCTGGAAGGGACAGCCTCTCCATAACCTTCCCAGGCTTTGCTTCTGTTGGTGACGGTTTGATACTGTTTTCCTGGGTGACCCCTTACACAGTGAAATATCAGAGCCTTCAGATCCTCACCTGAGGGCCCAGGAAGGGTCAGTGCTAGCCTTCTTAGCTCCCTTTCCAGTGAAACATGCCTAAAACAGTTATTTCTTCTTTTTAAAGGGAATTTCACTTGATTTATAAATGCAATCTATTGTCTTATTTGTCTCACTTTTAAGTGTTTGCATGCTGCTCTGTATGGTAATCGTCAGCCACATGGAGCTATGACATTCTTGAAATGGGGCTAGTCTGAATTCAGAGGTCCTCTGGAGACACAATACATGCTAAATGAGAAGGGTGGTCTATGCCTATAAGGCCAGTTTTTGGGAAACTGAGGCATGAGGGATATAAATTGCGAGCCAGCCTGGTCAATCCAGTGAGATCCTTCCTATCTGATAAAAAAGAATGAAGATACAGCTCAATGGCAGAGCATTTCTGAGTTCAATCCTCAGTCCAAAAAAATCAAGGGAGAGGGCCAGGAAGATATCTCAGCAGTGTAAGCATCTGCCTGACAAGTGCACGGTCTTAAGTTTAATCCCTACTACAGCCACAAAACAAAACACAAGAGAGGAAAGAAAAATGTATACTAGAATTCATAAAAAGTAAAATAATCTAAAATTTCTATATTAGCTACATAACAAAATGATATTCTAAAATATTGGCATTAAGCAAAAATATAAAATTAATCTCTCATATTTTACTTTGTTCAAGTGGCCATTCCTGTATTGCTTGCATTATAGCTCTGATTGCTTCTGTGTTCCTAGGTCTGTCTGAGATGTGAGTTCAACTCCTAGCTCTCATATGGCTAGTGTGTCACCTCTAGCTTCAGATTCCTCACCAGATGTTAGTATAATATTACCTGCCTCTCAGAATTTCATAGGTAGAGGGAAACATTCTAGAATGTGTGGCATTGGTGATAAGAAATTACAATTATTGGGTAGTAGTAGCTGCCACCTGTGATAGAGAACCACTGTGTTTAGACCTCATGTTCTACTTTATGTAAGGGGAAAACTAAAAGTTTTTTTTTTTTTTTGTCTTTCTGAGAATTCAGAATAGCAGTTTGAGAGACTGAGACTGCTTTGGTTACTAGGTCCTAACCTATATCTGAATAGGTAGAAACAAAGGGGCAATGGAATTGGATGAGGAGAGACTGAAAGCTGCTGGCATTTCACTTTTTTTGTTCTCTTCCTTGGCCATCGGAATAGAAACTGATGGGCGGTTGGTGGCATGGACTCCTCTGCAGAGTGGCCTGATCAGATTCCTGAACTTCTAGGTCACTGGGCAGGATGGCGCCTGGCTGGAGCCACTGTTCGTCCCTTCTGACCTTGAGAGGTGTGACAAGTGGATCCGCATTCATGGCTCCCTTAGCCTCTATTGAGTATCTGTGGTGTGCGGAGCTCTGATCTTATCTTATGAGAATTTGTGAGCAGGCATATCAGTGAGCAGAGGAAATGAGAAAAAAATACACCTTGGACGTTAATTAGCACCAGCAAAGAAACAATCTAAAGACAAAGAAGCGTGGAAAATTGTCTTCCCCTCCTGTATGTTTTGCTTCTTTTTCTTCAGAATCCTTGGCACTGAACAGGTTTTGGGAATGAGTGAATTAGTGGATCATATTAAAATAGGCTTTCACTTATAAAATAGAACCATGTTGACTGTTGTGATTCATCTTTTAAATTCCCAAATAAGCTGCCAGAAATGTTGGGTTCAGTTTTGAGCAAAGAAGGATTCTAAAAATGGACTGAATGGTTTAACAGTTAACTGATAATGTTAGGGCCCAGAGAAGGCGGATTCTCTGGTACATGGAGAGAATTATTTCTTCCTTCAGTCATACAAATATACTTTCCCAGCAACACAATAGTGCTATCCTATTGTACTCTACAGTGGTAGCTGTGTGTTTTCTTCTGTTTATGTGTAGCTCCCCTCCTTTCACTTATTTATCCATCAGCTTTACGTCCTTCCCTGAAACATATGTGAGCATCCTAAGATACCTCTTCCCTCAATTTTCTCAGTGCTCATAATCACAAACGCGTGGCGTCCTACACATACGGCATGTCTCTTGGGACAGCACATTTTAATTACATAAAATAAAATTGTATTACTCTCTCCCTTCTTGCAGCAATACTTTCTGGAAATTCCAGGGTACCTAATATAGCTCTTACTCATTTTTTTCAAGGGGCATGTAACACTCTGGCACATGGATTTATTACCATTTTCCAACCACCAATTTAACCATAGATATTCTTGTTGTTTCTAGGTGTGTTTTTTAAAACACTATGAACAATGCTTATTTTTTTGAGGCCAGTATTTTTATACATATCAGCTAAATTCCCACAGGGAAATTACAGAATATAGGCATATATTTTTAAGCTTTAGTAAATATTGCTGTGTGACTTTCTAAAAGGCTACAAAAATTCTCATTTTCAGCAGATATGTAAGAAAGTACTCCTTTGCCACATTTCAGCAGAAATTTTTTCCAATGTAATAGGTATAAATTAATAACTCATTTTCTAGACACCAAGTTATTAACCATTTTGGGGAGTCATGGAGTCCTTCTCAAAATACTGGTTTTAACGAGCAAAATAAATTACATAGGATTACAAAGAAAAGCCAATTAGACTGCAACACAGTTATTAAATACAGAAACTCAAATTTCAGTATAAAAACATGTGTCTCTCTCTATTAATACATTAATAGCAATATCTGTTTGTAGCTTTAATAGCCACCATAAATTCCAAGAAATGATGATTATAGTTGATCTTTTAAGATGTCCTCACTTAATATGGTATGAAAATTTCTGTGTTTGGAGATAATTACTGTGGCTTGTTGCATAAAAATGTAGTTGAGGCAAATACTGCATTTTTGTTTGAAATAAATGATAACAAAAATGTAATATTAAAGTTCATGGATCCCTAGACCCAGTCAAAGACTCCAAGGTATCCCTGTACTCTCGATTAAGTAGCCTTGCTCTAGAATTTGCAAAAGAGGTCATAGAGACTATCACATTCTACTGTTTCATTTTGTAGATGAGGAAGCTGCTTCAGAAACAATATCCTAGAGTATGCGTTCTGATCAAGGACTAGAGTCCTTTTGCCACAAATATTATCTTTCACTAGAGAGGCTCAATTTACTAGATAGTTTCCTTGGTTTGGTTCTAACCTTTTGGTTGGAAGAGAGGCTGAAAAACTACTTACAAATTGCAGGCAAAAATCTAACCTACTATCTTTTCTTGTAAATAAAGTTTTATTGAAATACAGTCGTGTTCCTTTGCTTACCAATGGCCATGGCTGCTTTCCTACCACAGTGATGTTGAATGTAAGAGACATGGACTATGTGTACCATAGAACCTACAGTGTTTACCATCTGTCCATCAGCAGCAAAATTACTGACCTTAGATTTAGATCCACATGACATGGATGCTCTCTTGCTCCGGGTGTACATTTATGTTCTACCTCTCAGCTGTGAAACGGGGAGCACAGTAGGTAGTACCATATTCTCCTTCTATCCATTATAAGATACATTCAAAGTCCCCTCAGTCCATACCTGGAACCTTAGTGAGGCACCCACACACAAGCACTGCAATGCCAGGACAATTGATCTAATGACTGAGAAGGATATTGACTGACTAATGGCTGTGTAGCTTTCACAGTGTGGATATTCTGGACAAATGGGTGATTCTTGTCTCAAGTGGGATGGAAAGGGACAAGAGGAGATTTCATCATGTCACATAGAATGGTGTGTGTTCTAAACCCTAACAAGTGTGTCTTTCTGGAATGTTCCACTTCACATTTGCAGAGCATGGTTGACTGAAAATGTGGAAAAAGGAGTTATGGATAAAGGAGAGATACTACTTTACTTTTGTTTTAAGGCTGCTTGCTATTTTCATCCTCAGGCATATTAGATCTTCTGCCTCCACCCCTGTGATTTTGCATCCTATACAGAGCTTTCCCTATTCCACCTGCTCTCCCCTCACCCCTGCTCTGGTTTGTGTACCCCTCACTTGTGTACTTTTAATATCCTGTGCCTACCCCAACTTACACAAATCACGTTTTCCTGGAATTGTCTCATTACTTATCGCCTCCCAAACTACATGAAAGCTTTCTGAGGGCAGGGATTCTATTTCTTTTGTTCATCAATATATTCCCAGCATGTGGCTCTGAAGAGATGCTAAAAACCACATTGATTGGCTGGGTCAATGAATGAAGAAACAAGTTAAATTTACCTTCCTGGATAAGTGGCCTAGCCATCCTTGTTGTTTCAAATTACACTCTGGGGCAGCTGATTCCAACTCTTCTCCTCTACCAGTGGTCCTATTATAGTTTCCTTCTTTTGTAAAAATTGTGCTTTCAGAAAATAATTTGATAAACTCATTCTTTAAGGATGGATATGTTCAAGTGCCTTGAGAGGAGAAATCTTGTGTAGGTTGTTTACCCCAACTACTGAATGTCTAGCACAGTATATGGCTCAAAAGCATTCAGTTGATATTTGTTGAATAAATTGTTTATGGTAGCACAGATTTGGATTAAACTAAACAAGTACACCTCTGGTCTTTAGGGTAGTTTTGACTTCTCAGAAGTAAGTGTTGGGAACAGAAAATTGTAATGCAACCTAAATTAAGACAAAGATGAAAATTCAGGGAGGCAAATATTCTGTGAGTAACAGTTGGCTCTCTTTATAGCTTCCCTACCTGGAAATCTTTTTTCTACTCTTTAAGTGCAGGTATCAGTACTTTTCCATGATTAGGAGTCATCTTGAGGGTTTGGATTTTGATAGACTACCTTTCTTTTGTACCAGGAATTGAACTCTGAACCTCACGCTTGCCAGGCAGGTAAGGGCTCAAATTCTGAACTCTGATCCTAACTCTGCCTTGCAGCCACTTTTGGTCAAGAAGAGAGGACACTCAGACCCCAGTACTGTAGACCAGAAGCCTTCCTCTCAGGCTTTCTTCCACCTGAGTCTGGCATACCCTTGGTGTCAGGCAACAATAATAAATAACCAGTGAAAAGGGGAGCGGTGGGCCATTCTCAGCTGTGTAAGTAGACACATGCTATCACCTCATGCTCTGTTCTTTCCACAGCAGGATTCAGTTTTTACCCAATCTGCCAGGGCTGTGTTTTCATTTTGTCACCACTGGGGATAATGTCTACATCAGCCAAGAGACTTCATGGCACTTTCAACCTGTCAGAGAAGCTGATCTCAGAAAGGTTCCTCAATTTGTTGTAGGCTTCGGGCAGGCTGGAATTGATCTAATTACCATGGGTAAGGCCTTCCTAATTATCAGTTCAGAGAGAACCTCTTATGGTGGTAGAGAGGAAAGGCAGGTGAAGGAAGTGAAGAGAATAACAAACATTTCCTCTCACATATGCAGCTTTATTTCTCCCTGGGTTGAGGCTGGGCAGGATAAGCTAGATTTGCTAATAGGGATTTTTCTCTCCATTATCCTTAATTCTTGGGTAACTCTTTTTGAGTAGAGATAACAGTAGATTCTCATTGGATTTAAGGCCTCTTGCTTTATGACACCTCAAAGGAAACCCACGATGTTATTTTTCCCCCCACTTCCTCTCCTTCTTACCCAGCCTGCTTGAGAAAAATACTTCATTCCTGACTCTCAGTAGTTCTGGACCACCCCCACTCCATCCTCTTCACCAGTACTCCCAGGATATATGCGCATTACCTGAAGTCATTTGGTCATGGAGTCTGAATGCCTCCTTTCCCAGCCAGGTGGCCCACCCGGGCCTCAGTCGAAAAGGTCACATAGGAGCACCAGGTGGTCCAGCCTCTGGGATTACATAAATGAACTGTGCTTTAAGATCATCCCCTTGGCCGAAATCATGCTTGTACCAAGTCAGAGCAGGGAAATTGTATAAGAGCCACAAACTTCCCAGCCTACAGGGTGACTGCAGATCTCTTCCTTTCTGGGCCATACCACCAGCCCAAGGACAGGCTGTGACAAATACTTGGCCTCAGGCAATGCTGAAGCCCGGGGAAAGCTCTGGTTGCATGTGTGTTTTCTCACAGAATTATAAAGCCCGCAGCTCTCTGTGCCAGAGGCTGTGGAGAGTTTCTGTGTTTCTCGACTATTCATTAGTGATTACATACCCCCTGAACACCTGCAAGACCAATTCATAAAGCAAGCATTCATGGGCTTTGGCAAGGGCTCCATGGGAACTGCAGGGTATGGGGCACAGTCATTGTATCTCCAGATAAAAAACATTCTCTTACCAAGGAGGCCTCTGAAAAATAGGAGCAGGCTGCAATTTCAGTTCAACACCATGGGGTATTAAAAAGAAAAGTGTTACTTCACCTCGCCTCTTTATAAAGTCAGCTCACTGTGGGGCTGTGGCATTCCTGGACAAATCCTCTTTCACGACTCTTTGGGGATGAGAAGAGGGGAGTGGTGGGCACTGTGTTGATTATCATGGGGACAGCCTGGCCATCAGTGCCTTGTGGCATGCTTTCCTGCAAGTTACACTGATTTACAGCAGGATAACAGGAAGCCCAGAGCTTGGGTGGCCTGCTGTGTAATTCTGGGTGACAGATTGCTCCTGCCACTTATAAAAACGGCGCCATAATTAATCCAAAAAGGCCAACAATAATAAATAACCAATGAAAAAAATAACATCTTTATACAAAGTATGGGGCTGGTCTTTAGCAGGATTCAGTTCCACCCTTATGTTCTGTTTCCAGTGTTCTCTACTCAACTGCAGAAGGGCAAAAGCTGGGGCAGGGAGGCTCCCAAAGGCAACTGGGTGTATCTGTGGGGTAGGGGATTCCGAGATGGAAGCAGGTGGAGCAGAGAGATCGCTCACAAGGCCTGTGGGTCCATTGTGCAGAATGAGAATGCTGAGACTCATTTGGGCATCTGACAGTCCAGGTTCCTGAAAACCCAAAAATAATTTGTCTGTAGAAGCAAAATAACGTTTATTTTGATCTACTTTAGGGTGAAATTGACCTGCTTAGAGAATTTAGCAGAGTTTCTCTGGAGTGTGTAGGAGTAGATGTGCATATGTGTGCAGGCATGGGTGTGCGTGTGTGTTTGGGACGGGGCTGGGGGCTCCACATCTCTCCTCTACACGCCAGACAGCCTCCAGTGCTCAATTAGCCTCCTGAAGTGCCTCATTCTCCAGGGGCAGCTTATACACTAGCAGAGATGGTGCTCGCAGTATGTTTTGTCCTCGTATGTATAAACACACATAGTCACAAACTCATTTAGGTTAGAAAGGGCTTTTAATGGGACATCTGGCTCTCTTCCACTACTTCTTACCAAGGAGAAGTAGGTTTGCTTGTTAATATCCTTTACCAGCCAAAAGGATGCCTAGAATCTGGATACATATGACTAGCTTTTGTTTCTTGTTATTGATTCAACAAGTCTAAGGGGACAAAAATAAATGGTTGAACCTAAGAAGTGACAGTGATAATTTGCATCTATATCATTGTCCTGATTGATAGGTCCTTACTGCTGGGTACATAAGGGAAGCTTAGGCCAAGGACCTGTTCTAGATGGAGGACAATGCTGACAGGGCTGGAATGACGTGTACCTGTTGTAAACACCCTGCTCTACATCTGCTGGAGGCGGCAAAGGGACCATTCTAACTCCAAAATGATGGAGTCTGGAGCTGGACCCCTGGGGTACAAACCGCAGCTCTCATACTTACAAGGCCTGTGACCTTGGACTTGTTTATTTTTAATCTCTCCTTTTCTCAGAGTTGAAGGAACCTTCTCATCTGTAAATGGCATAATAATGGGCTTTCACTTCAGAGGTTTATTCTAAGTATTAATTAAACAAATTAACATGTGTAAAGCACTTTAAACAGCACCCAGATACATAAATATTAACTGCCCCCCGTTAAATGATCCAGATCATTGGCTATTGATGAAGGATTGTTTATATCATTCATCTCATTCCCAGTAATGATTGCTCTACTTCATGTTTAAAAATCACGATTTATTAAGTGCTTACCCAATATTATGCATAGCTCAGCTCTTTTAATATTTATAATGGCCCTTTATTTCACAAAGGAGAATGCTGAAATTAGAAAGCATAATTAGCTCAACATCACACCACTAATAAACAGTGGATCTAGAATTGAGTCCAGGTCAAACCCAGTGACCATTGTTTTAACAACCAAATTTTCCTGCCATTATTCACCTCTAAGTATAGTAGTTAGAAGGTGTGGCAGATTTTCTTTTTTTTTTTTCTTTCTCTCTCTCTCTCTCTCTCTTCCTATTGTATTTAGTACAGGGTCTACAAGGTCTCACTAAGTAGATTGAACTCACAATAATCTTCCTGTTTTCAGCCTCCCAAGCACTGGGATTACAGACCTGTGCCACTATGCCCAGTCTCAATCTCCATCTCAGTGCGCCCCGGGGGCTGGGTCGGCACAGCACGCTGGGAGTTGAACCCGGCCACTGTGCTCTGCCTAAGCAGGCATGTTGATCTGCTGAGCTATCTGGCCGGCCCTTTGTTTTCTTTTCTTCCTGTAATTGTTGTTAGGAACCTGCTTCATATGAATGTGTGATACCTGAAATGCTGAAAGTTAGCGAAGATTCGTGTTTATGTAACAGCACCTTATGTGGGTAGACCCTGGGCATATACAGACAGCATCCTCTCCAGACTCAGCCCAACCTGGGTCTACAGGCTGCCAGTGCCCCTTCCTGCTGCGTTACTGTTCAAAACCTGTTTTTCTCATCAGGAAAATTGGAATAATAAAACCTTCCACGAAGGACCTTTCCCAGGATTAAACAAAATGATAAATTTTAGAGACTTGTCGCATGTTTTGTATTTAGCAAAGGCAAGTTTTATCAGCAATGACCAGTGGCTCACACAAGTTAGTGGACTGGATTGTTCTGAAGAAGTAGACGCTGTTGAATAAATGAGAGTATTCAATGAACTCTAGTAATTGTTGCTAAATAGATAAAAAATGTGTATCTACTTCTGTCTTCTAGTTAGCAAAGACATTTGATGCAAACTTATTTAAATAATTCAATTTGTTCAAACAATAAAATCAGGCATCCACACTATGTAGTTCCTCCTAATGGTGAGATTTTTTAAAATGTGGATAATTCTTTCAGCCTCCCAATCTGCTTTGTAGGAAGGTAGCCATGCTACATAATGCTTGAAAAGAGCAACTAGATTTGTAAGAGAATTCTTTATTCTCCTCCTCACATTACCTGTTCATTTAAAGTTTGATTCAGCCCCGTCCACAACGTACACTACGTGGCAACAATGGAGAAGGTTGTCAGTAGCCTAATAATGATGAATCTGGATAATCTAGGCAGGATAAAAAGCTTGCTCTTTTCTGGATGATCTGGTTAATTATCTGGTTAAATTAGGTTAAAACCTTTTTGTTGGGGTCTCTAATTATCTGGAAAACCAGGTAACTGTTGTTTTAAGAGCATTTAAGCTTGAATTATTCATCGACAATAACTCAGCAGGCTGGGAAGATTCCCAATTTTTCACCTGCCTTTTTGTGCATAATTTTGGATAGAAACTCTTCAGCTATTTTATTTACGATTTCTTGGGGAATGCAAAATCTTCAGACCATCTCCACTTATTTTACACAAAAGAGAGAACCGACTTTGAGCTGCGAGGCCGCTGGTGCTCGACTTGGAAGATCGGCAGCACATTTTCCCGAGGGACACAAACAAACACTGCCATAACCAGAATATCAATGAGGTCTTTTTAGAGGTGACGCATTAAAATGCAAGGCAGGAGATAATGACATAAGCAGCAAGTTACAGGTTTCTTAATTCTAGCGTGAAAGGAGACGGAAAAAAAACAAGGCCGGAAAAAAAACCCTAAAAGAGCTTAGCCCAAGGCTCTGGTGAGCTCAGTACTAGGCTTGCTTAGGGAGGGCTCTGAGGGTATTTCTCTCAGGTGACCTCAGTGACACAGAAGGAAGGAGGGAAAACTACCTTAGAGGTCACAGCTGCAGTACCAAAATCATGTTGAATTTTTTTTTTTCTCAGTTGCTGGTTATGTCTCTCTCCCAGTTCTACTAGCATATGACTGTATTAAATAGAGTCTCTCTTCTGCCTGTGGCTCCATGGCTCCGCGACTGTTCTAGTGGCCAGCTTGCCACTTTGTGAGGGCAGACCCCGTGCCAGACTTTGCACGGGGTGGGGTTGTGATCGCACTGAACCCTTACAACAATCCCTCTGAATGACGTCATTGACCTCTGGTGACAGATGACAGGATTGAATCTGCAGGGTGATTGCTCAAGAAAGCAGACTCAGTTTGCTAAGACTTCCAAGCTGGGCTTTTATGTGAAGCTGCCTTCTGAGCTGAAGTTGTACCTTGACAAATGATATGACTGCCATGTTTCTGCTGGGGTTAGGAAAGAAAGAGATTAAGGCATCTGAGACTCTTGACTTGGAGTTAGAAAAAGCTGAGTACCAGAATGTTGTTGCCTCTTTATGTGTGGCTTTGGGCAATTTTCTTAAAATTCTCTGAGCCAATTTCCTCTGTCTATATATATATAGTATAATATATATATATATATATATATATATATATTTATAATTTTACATTTTCCAGCCTTTGCAGCCTATCTATAGTATATATATATATATATATATATATATATATATATATATATATATATATATATATTCTATGAAATATGAAATTATATACGTCCAGGGACATTTTGTAAGGATTTTAGGGATATTTTAATAATAGGTAGGAAGGCACTAGACTTCGCTAAACAGAGAAGCAAATGAAAAACAAGACCCATATTCCTGGAAGAATCAGGAGCATAGTCACATAACCTGAAGTTTGTTTTCTTTCTCGTTTCACCCTTACCACTTGCCTTCATTAATTTTCTCTTGCTACTGAGCCAAAATATCCTACAGTCAAAGTTGAAGTGGGGAAGTTTTATTTAGATCAGGTTTTAGAGGTTTCAGTCTGTAATCAGTTGGCTCCAGAGCAGGGTGACAGAGCAGACAGGCAGTGCAAAGGAGAAACAGTTCATGGTGGACAGATAGTTTAAGTAAAGGATTTTTAATAACATCTTTATGTTCCTTTTATTTTACTCAGGCTGTCTACTCTTGCAGTGGGTAGCACTCACATCCTTAGTTCTAATGTCCTTGATTCTAGCATTGCACCATGAATCAATTCCAATGTCACACACTCTAGATCCAACCACCTCTGAAAACCCTCACCTCCTGCATGAGGCTTTGGGAAGGGTTTCACTTAAGCAATAATAACCCACCCCGCCTCCTTCAGATACTCATGCACATCCCTGTATTCAAAAGGCATTTAGTCCATCTCCAATAGTTGTCAAGTTCTAACAGATTCCGCATTGCTGGAAAGTTCAAATCCAAAGACTCCTCTGAGATGGAAGATGAATTTTAGCTGGAAGCCCCTGTATAAGTGCAAAGAAAAATACTTGTAACACTTGTAAACACTTGTAACATTCATGGCATATGACAGACATTTTAATTCTGTAAGTTACAAACAGGGAAAGTAAGGAATGGAAAGAAAGCAAGACTAAAATTCCACAGGGCGAACATTAAATTCCATAGTTCCACTCCTAGCCTTCCTGTGATCTGCAGTAGGTAGTGGACTCTAAAGAGACTGGTTAGCCATGCCGTCAGTTGTAGCTCCCATGGCTTCTCTCTGGGGCTGGCTCTGCTCCCTCTTTGCAGTTTCCCTCAAACAATCCACATTACTGGTGTCTCCAAACTTCTGGGGTCTCCACGGAACTTCTATCTTTGCACTCATGCACCACTTCACACTGCCTTCTCAGAGGCACACTGTTTACCCACCCAGGCTTTCCTCTAAAATCTAAGTAGAAGCCTTCCTGGCCCCAAACACTTGCATTCTACATGTGCCCCAAACCAGCACCATGTAGATGATGCCTCCTGCCAGCTGGAGAAGCCCCAGGGTTCTCTCTTGGTTGTAGGTCATATGCCTATGAGTCAAATCTAGAGGACAGCTTCCCTAGGCCTCCACCACTTTGCAACATGGTGCTCAGAGATACCTTTGTATCTCTGAGGCTGAAGAAACTGGAATACTGTTAGTCCTTGTGATGTGCTTAGGCCATCTTTTCTGTCATCTTCTGAAATACTTGGACCTTTCTTGCTAGGTTTTTGAGCAACTAATTTATCTTCTGTTCCATCTTTGTAGGCTTCCACTTTACTGGAGCTTCCTTTTTAGCCAATCTCAAAATGTTTTAAATCATTCCACTGGGTGCTCTGCCTTTGATTCTCAACATAACTTTGTTTAAAAGCTCCCAACAGTAGCCATTCCACCACTCTAACATTAGATTGCATTGAAATTTCTTCGCCAGATTAATTAGTCTGCCACCCTTAACTTCAGTCTCAGGCAGTCTCTGGATACTAGTAAAATGCAGACAAACTTTCTGCCAAGGCATAAAACACATCATCTGGGGGACAACAGCTAAAGTTTTTCTTCCTAACAGAAATCTCCTGAGACTGGTCTTTACTGGCAGAATTTCTATCAGCATTCTGGTCTTAACTCTGATGAGAATCAATAAAGCATAGCCTAATGTGTTCCAGCTCTATTTTTCAGCTGGTATCTTGGAATCTGTCTCAGTTACTCTTTTCTTGTTGCTGGGACAAATATCCGGCATCCAAAATGAAGGAAGGAAAGGTTTATTCCACTCACAGTTAGTGGAGATTTCAGTTCATAATTAGCGGCCTTCAAGGCAGGGGGGTGCATGGCAAAGACCAGCCTTACATAGTGGTGATGAAGAGCAAGAGGAAATGGGAAGATCAGAAGCAACGATGGCTGCAGAGAGCAAGTCTGTCTCCTTTATGTTGCATTCAGGCTCTCTGCTCCAGGCCAGCTTGTAGCACCCACACCCATAATCCCAGCAGCACTCACACCTGTAATCCCAGCACTAGAGCATGAATTAATCATAAAGTGTAGAAGTCTGCCCCATGACTGGATGATGCTTTGGGGGACAACTAGATACAAACCATAACAGAACCTTTCCAAACTCTTCCCACATGCCAGTCCCAAAGCTACCTGAACCACATGGTCAGATACAGTCATGACAATGACCCTATTTTCTGTAATAAATTCTGTCTTAGTTACTTTTCTCTCATTGCTGAAAATAAAATCCAATACCCAAAGATAAAAGAGTGTAAGTTTATTTAGCTCATAGTTTGTAAAGGTTTCAATGCATAATCACTTGGCTCCAAGGAAGGGTGGCATGGCAGACAGGCACAACAGGAGCAAACCAGTTTGTGGTGGCTGCAGAAGGCAGCAAAGCCGCCAGGGTTGACCACAGCTGTTTCTAGCCCTTGTACATTGTCCAGGCTACTGATGGTGGGTAGCACTCACGCCCTTCATCTCAACACTCTTGATCCTAATTTTGTACCATGAATCAACTGTAGCACCACACACTCTAGATGTAGCAACCTCTGAAAAAGCCTCACCTATGAGAAAGCATGAGGCTCTGAGGGAGGAGCCTCCAAACACAAGCCACAGCACCACCTTTATTTAGGCTTTTTCTCCGTTGGACTTTTCCAACCTTCTTTATCAGCTTCACTTGTCACCATTCTTGGTCTCTACATCTAAAGTGTGTCCAGGTGATTTCTCTGCCTGAAACCTCCACTGGTACCTCATAGACTAGGGGAAAGAATCCAAATTCCTTGCTGCTGCATGGACCTATATCTTTCCATGGTTTTGGCTCCCTCTTACTTGATAAGTCCCTGGTCTTCATAGCTCTTATCCCTCACGCTCATTGTATCAAGCTACTTGCAAATCAGAAGTGAATCCCAGTCTTTCCTCCTTCTAGGCTGCTGCTCATGCCATCCCTTCTTGTTGGAATTTCCCTCAGCTCAAACCACTTCTACTCTGATCTCAGTCTGCAGTGTACCACATCTTCCTGTTTGACACTGTGGCCCCAAACTCACCAAACTGTGGAAATGGAATCCTTACCTGTGTCTCTACTGTTACATGGGGAGATCCTGGAAAGCAAGATAAGGAGGATTTATCTTTAGCACCATGCAGGGTACTCTGTGTGCATCATTTATTCAAGAAGGATGGATGGTTGGAAAGGGAAATGGACACATCAGGAGGCTACTACAATGGCCTGGAGAAGAAATCACAAGGACCTGGACTGTGAAATGAAGGATATGTGGTATTAACTTTTTTCCACAAACCCCCACCTGTTCAACTGTGTGCCTCTTATATTCCTTGCCTGCTCACAGATATCTCTTGTGAAGCACAACTTTCCTTAGGAATTGAGGACTTGAATCTGGGCATTGGCCATGGGATTAGATAGGAAAGAGTGTGCAAGAGATTTAGGGATTTTTCAAAGATAGAATACACAAGAGAAACAATTGCATGTGAAATCTGAGGTAGAGAAAAACACCCAACATGAATTACTTCAATGAATCAGGCAAGAAAGCATATTTCCAAGCATAAAATCATTCATTTAGCCTTCAGAAAAAGGGAATAACTGCTTAACCATGCCCAAACTGATTCAAATGATTTAGAGCTAATAAAACAGACCCAGAGGCTGAAAATGGTCCCTGAAACTGGAGGCCTTCAGTAAGCTCATGGACAAACTCAGTGTTTTACACTGGGGGAAGAACAGGAGGCTCAGAAAGACTTGCATTCCCCAGCATGGCAGAAAGTTTTGTGACCTTATAATGGCTGAAATGACAGGGATTAGTTTCTCTATTGCATTGTCCAAGGTCAAAGTGAAGATTCTCTAACTGAATGACTCACCCCCAAAGTATCTTCAGTTTTATTTCTAAACATTTAGAAATTCTCAAAAGGGCAATGTTTACTTACTTCTATTTATAATTGTGTTTACTATTTTTATTAACTTTATATTTAAGTGGGCTATGCTTGAAAGAGGGGTATCATTTTACATACAGTGGCACTTCAGTTCATGAATTTAATTCTTTCATTGAACCTGGTTGCAAACTGCATAGGATTTTGAACCAATCAAATTTCCCTATAAGAAACTGGCCAAATAGTTCAGTGGATTAAAGCACCTGCAGGCAGATGCAAGGACTAGGGGTTCGGTCCCTGGGTCTGCTGTGCCGGCCCCACCCCTGGGGTGCTCTGAGATGGCAAATGAGACTGGGGATAGAGGCACACACCTGTAATCCCAGCTCTTGGGAGGCTGTAAACAGGAGAATCACTACAAGTCCCATCTAGTAGTGAGACCCTGTATACCCTATAAATCCTTCCCTAAAACATACAGAAAAAAACCCCACAATTTCCCTTTAAGGTTAACTCTGAACCTGTTAAACTTGATTTGTTTCTTGTCTAATTTGGTTTATAGCCAGAATCATGGAAAGAGTGAAGTTTGTGAAACTCAGTTCTACAATATTTTGGTCAAACTGATAACCTCCACTTGCAAAGATCACCTTATTCACTTTCTTCATCACTGAGACAAAATAGCAAACCCCTACAATCTAAGGGAGGAGAAGTTTGATTTGGTGCACAGTTTCAGAAGTGCTACTCAAGGTCTGACAGGTTTAAACACACAAACAGCATAGTGGGAAAGCTACTCAGTATATCAGGGTGTCCAGAAAACAGAGAGAGAAGGGAGAAGCCAGAGAGAGAGATGGGTCCCTTTAGGTTAAACACCAGGTGGCCTGTCTCAATTTGACCCCCCTCAACAAGTCAGCTATAGTGCCCTGATGAATCAATCATCTTGAAATGACCCAGCTATAAACATATGATGCTCACAGAGAACATCTAGATTGAAGCCATCACATTCTGTCCCTGGTCCCCAAAGGCTCAGGTACATATATCTGTGGTAAATACATTTAATCAATCTCTAAGGATTGCTAAACATTTAAGAATTCCAGTACTACCAAAAAGTCTAAGTCCAAGTCAAGCTCTTAGCTATGTGGCTCTGTAAAACTCAAACAGATAGTTACATACTGCGGTCATACAATGACGCAGGGTAAAAATTCTCATTCCCAAAAGGACGAATGGAGAACAGAAACCAATGGAAGCAAAGCAGGACTGAAAGCTGGTGTAGCAAACATTAAATTTCTGGTTCCCAGCATCAGGGACAAAGGTGAAACCCAAGTGTCTTGGGCATCACTGCTCTTGGGCATTGCACGTTGAAGCACCTATGGTCTCTCTCTTGAATGTGGTTTTGTTCATTGCCTGTGTATTTCCCCAAAATTTCCCATTTTTGACTCCTCTAACTAGCCCAGTCACAAGTAGCAAAGCCTGGGGTCTCCAGTGACCTTTTGGCTTTACTCTTAGAGCTTCACTTATTGTCCTCTTTAGAGGACATGACCTGGTTTCCAAGAAATTGTCCTGAAATCTGGGTGGAAGCCTTTCTGACCCTACAGCTGTGGCATTCTGTATTTCTGAAAAACTAGTGTTATCTAGATGATGGCCACTAGCTTGAGCAGAAGGCAGGTCTCCAGAGATCATGGCTGCAGAGGTCTCTCACTGTTTGGATGTCTGAACACTGTGAGATAAATTTCAGAAAACAAATTCACTAACCAGTTCTCAGAGAGATTTTTCTGAGACTCACTTATCAAAACAAAGACTTCTACTTTTGGATCCCTGAGCCTGTAAAAAGTGTATGTATTGCTGATTCCAGGGAGTCCCTTAAGGCATTCTTCTTATTGTCCTGATGCAAAGTATGTGGATTTTTCTTATTTATTAATGCATCAATTATTTAATTAGGTTCTCAGTAAGAAATTTACAACATTAAGTCATGAGGATAAATTCCATTTGTCAGAGCAAAAATGGATTGCAGATAGCCCCAGAGCTGAGGAACACCTTTGAGTTTTGCTAAAACTTGTGAGCCCAGTGCTTTATGATCCAACTTGCACTGCTCTGAAATCTGGTATCTCTCTTTCTTGGTGTCAAAGATGTCACCCTCCTGGTGTCTGGGTTTCCACAGCATCAGTGAGGTGTTTGGGGATTTTCACTTTGTTGATATCAATTTTTTTAGAGGTGGAAATGACAAACTTTCGGTGAATTCTTTATAGAGAGTCATGATTAAGGGTAAGAGGCCCAGTCACAAGTAGCAAGCCACTGGCCAACTGCTTCAGGAAGACTACTCTCTTGCCTCTCTGACAGCTGGTGAGGATGATCAAGATGGTTCCAGTAGTGATGCTAGCTCGAAGTTTCCTCACAAGCTGACTGAAGGGTTTCTTGCCATGGCTTAAGAGCTTTCAGGACACATCTTCAGTAGGGTAGTATCTAGGCATTTTTCAAAGCTTAACCACCCAGGCACCACCATTCTTGTCTCCACTGACTGGTTTTGTGATAGTAGCAAGAACTTTCTCCTTTTTCTTCTCAACCTTCGATTTAGTAGCTGTATACTTTCTCTTGTACAAAGCCTTTCTGGAATACACAGCAGATTGGGAGTATCTTTCAATTCTTCTGACCAGGACAGGATTTCAGCTGCAGTGGGGCTGCCCCTTCTTGAACTTCTTTGCTTTCACCTTACCCTTTTTAACAATACCACTGGCAGAAGCCTTCTTGGCTTTGGGTTTCTTCTCTTTAGTATCTGGCATCTCAGTTCTTTCACCTGCCATCTTGCAAGATAGGAAAAAGGACTAAGTTTCCCTGTGGGTTTTTCAAAATGTTAGTCTGTATAGCATCCAATCTTTCATTTGTTCTTACTTTCTAAGTGTTTTCTTTTTGGGAAAATTGTGAGCTTCTTAAATAGGGGTTTTTCTTCTGTTTCTCAGTGTAAATCTCACTAGAAGACCATGCTACAGCCTGAGTGTTGGGATGCCTTTTGAAATTTCGTTTGGGGGGCCAGGGAAATGGCTCAGTAGAATAAGTGCTTCCCTGGAAATCACAAGGGCAGGAGTTCAATCCCTGGTTCTGCAAAAAAAAAAAAAAATTCTTTTCCAGATTAATCAGTCCTTCTATCCTTAAACTCAGTCTCCCCAAAATTGTTAGGACATGAGCAAAATGTAGGCAAATTTTCTGCCTGAGCATAACACCCATGGTCTGGTGTCCAACTGCCAGTGGAGTTTTTTCTTAAGTAAAACCCCTAAGTCTGGTCCTCAGCAGCCTGAATTTTCCTCAACACTCTGGTCTTCTGATCTCTGACTAGTATTTCTCATCAAATTCAGCTTACAACATTTGAGGACTTCTCTAGCCAGCATAGCCAAACCTTTCTAAACTCCTCCTATGAACCATTTCAAAAGTCTTCTAAATGACATGGGCAGGTGCTCATAACCATGATCCCACTTACCTGGCACAAAAATCTGTCTCAGTTACATTCTTGTTGCTGGGACACAACACCCAACACCCACAACTTAAAGAACAACTGTTTTATTTTGGCACACAGTTCCAGAAGTTTCAGCCCATGTTTGGCAGGACACAGAAATGGCACAGTGGAAGAGTCTGAGGAGAGCAAAACTGCTCACATCATGGCATCTAGAAAACAGAAGAGGAAGATCCTCCTTTTGTGATTAGACTGTACTTCCCCATAGCAAGTTCACTGTATGATCCCCATGATTTGGTTATTTTCCAAAATTCCTGCTTTAGAGCATGTGATGTTCTTGGGAGATGGCTATGTCTAAATCATAACAGTGATTAGCCACCAGTCTTCATATTTATTTGAAGACGAGGAAATGAGTCCCCAAATATAAGTGGGGTCTTTCACAGTAATACCAGAAGCAACCTCTCTCAGCCCTGGTTTATTGTCACTGAGCTCCTACACATTTCTCCCAGCTTCCTGTGACCCTTCCCAATTAAAGTGCTTCCAGGCCCAAAAGGCTGATGTGCTAGATACTAGTTGATAAACTTTTGGCTGTACAGTTTTGTTTAGAGGATGTCTTTGTCTCAGGACCTGAGTAATTTTGAAAATTTCAGTTTGAAGAAGGAATTCTTTTGTATTTTTATTTCCTATATACTGGTTTGGGGATAGGGCAGAAGGTTCTACATGTTTTAAACCTAATTTCCTTAAATAGTGATTTGAATATTGATTATATAGTGGAATCACTCCAGTGCTTAAAAAATATTGATGCTTTGGTCTCAATCTGAGAGCCTCCAATTTGATTGGCCTGAGGTGTGATGTGAATACTTGGCTTTTTACAAGAGCCTTATGTGTTCCCAGGTTACAACTTTGACTCCTACCGGCTTTACAAGATCCACAAGAGACATGGCTTCACCTTGCCCAAGGAGGTGTTCTGAGATATTGAGAAAATCAAAATAAGAAGAGAGAGAAAGGAATTTGAGACTTAAGAAATGTGTCAAAAGGAGAATCATTATTTACCAAGCCTAGCAAAGGCGGGGAAAGGTATTTGAATTTCTGCAAAAGGCCATATGTGAGTATGCATGGGGAAAACATATCCATAGCTTTGTGACTGAACTGATAATTCATATCTGATTCAGAAGCTGTTGTTCTTGGAGTACAGCTCTTACAGCTGTTCTCAGTCTAAGTCCAGCCTCTCCTAATTGGGCGGATTGTAGCAACAAGTCTCATTTATAGATCTCATATGTAGGGACCTAGAGATCAAAATTAAATCCTTGTGCATGTTACTTTTGGGAACTCAATTCAAAAGCATTTTGACTTCTCCAAATAGTCCATCACCATGAGAGGAAGAGAGAGAGAGAGAGAGAGAGAGAGAGAGAGAGAGAGAGAGAGAGAGAGAGAGAGAATGGAAAGGAAATAGGTTTTTTTTTTATATTCATCCCTTCTAGTTTTGGTAGGAGGTGTTGGCACAAATGTAGCAGTGAAATAAATTCTAATAAAATATCAAAGCTTTGGTCAGGCTTGGTACTGGCAGATTTGAAAGGGAAAAGATGAAAAAGAATAGGGGCAAAGCAAATGGAAATGTAGTACCCTGGACTCCAAATGTTGCAGTTAGAAGATTCCTCAGAAAGTACTTTCCCTCAGAAGACCAGCTAAATTTTTATTTATTGTATGGGCTTTGAACAGTTGATTTAAAAAATTGATGATATTAAATGGGTGACAGAGGTGGAACTAAAAGCTTTGTGTTTGGGTTCACAATCCAAAATTTCTTTTCATATCACAGTGCCTTGTAGGTATGGCAATGCCAGAGAGAAGTGAAAGGAAAGTGTTGTAGTAACTGGTTTTCAGAATGGGATAAGACCATGAATCAAAAAAAAATGTTTTTTGAGTTTGGTCAATAGAATTTTCTTTGTTCATCTCAGGTAAGTTTTGGCTAGGGATTAAGGATTATATACATGTGTAGGATAGATGTAGGAGATTTTAAACCAGGAAGACCTGTGACTGACCAGGTTTTGGAAAAGTGAAGAAAATTCAGTAAATCACAGTATTAGATTCATTCTGAAAGTATTTTTTTCTGTTGCTGGTGTTTTAGTGTTTCATTTTCATGAATGTCTTATTTTTATGAGCATATTAAGAAAGACATATAAGCACAAGGACGAAGCAGGGTGGAGGATGAGTTGGAAGTTGGATTTCACGGTGTGGAAACCCATTTTACTACTCTCAGTGAAGATAGAGAAAGTGTGTGCTGCCCTGCCTTTGAGTCCAGATGCTGAAAATACAGAGGTAAGATGTAGTCCCCACCTCTATAGGGACTTAGGATACTGGGTTTACGAAGTACAAGAAAAGAATTACAATATTCCTCTGTGAGGAAGCTGATCATGGAGCCAGGGCACAGAGGAAGAAGTGCATGAAGGAGAAGCTCCCCATAAGGGGCTTTTAAACTGCTTTTCATAGGATGAGTGGCAGTAGGAGCAGGGAGGTACCAAAGCAGAGAGAGCAGAGAGCAAAGCCAAGGATGTGTGAAGAGATGTTCTATGCTTCGGGCCCAGGGAACAGTTAGACATGTTTAGAGGATGAAATATGTGGAAATTAGTAGAAAGGTGGTTTGTGTCCAAGAGAGAAAGCCATTCTGAGTTCAGGATTTCATGGCTTCATGGTCAATTGTTAGACTTGATAAGAAGGATTAAAGAATGGAAAAAGCTCAAGAGGAGCTCAAGGTAAGATATCTGTACCTGTCCAGAGAGTGGATGAAGGAGAAATGGAGGACAATGTGGGAAACATTTTACAGGAAGAAGCAGCATCAGTGACTAACCAGATTTTGGAGAAGAGAGAATATGATAGGGGTCAGGAGATGACAATTCCTTTATTTTCGTGCATCAAATATCTATAAGTTTCTGTCCAGATTGTTTATTCCAGTTATTTAAATAATGGATTCAATTTTATGAATAATTCTTCTCTTGCCTGGTACAATGAAATATTTTCTTCCAGTCTAACACTATTATAAAATCAAAGGCTAACTCCAGCTCTTTCTCCTCCTCCTGTTACTGAAACAATTTCTGTTTAGTACACTATCAGCATACTGTTTGAAAAGATAAAATATTTAACATTAAATAGATAACCCCAAAGCAATGTTCAAGGCTGTTCTTCCTAGCTACACCCTATTCCCATCCTACGTGTCTGGAATTAATCATTTACATACGCATTTAAAAAGAGTTTACTATGTACCTAGTACTGTGGCAAGGTCAAAGGAGTAATCTCAGAGTCAAAAGGAAGGACTTTTAGTGTTCCAGAGGTCAAAACAATGGGAATACCAAGAAGACTGGAGTCTTAGTAATGGCCTGGTAGAACAGGGCACAATTAAAATATAAATCCTGAAGAAAGCAGAAATTTTGAGTCAGTGTTATACATGAGAGAAATGTTACAGAAAAGGGGCAAAAAATAGAGCTAGGGGCTATGGAGATAGTTCAGTGGCTTAAGTGCCTGCCTGGCAAGCACAGGGTTCTGAGTTCAACCCCTGGTACCAAAAAAAAAGAAGAAGAAGAAGTAGAGCTAGAAGAAATTTATATATATCTGGAAATGTGTTTGCCATAGTGGGTGAGCAATAAACCAGTGGAAAAGAACATTTGTAAGGGTGAATTAGGGTTTGGATAATGCTAGGGCCTTGGTTTCCTTCCTAAGCATTTGTCTGTGTGACAGTGTTTGGACTAAGCTATTTGCACCTCGCTCTGTATTGCCTTATGATCTACACAGTCCACCAGAATAGTGAATAGATAGGACTTGATGGCTCCATTTGTCCAGGACATATGATCATTAACTGCTTTTTGAGTGACTGGATAGGGAATTGTATTTCTAACTTTGGTCTCATTAGCACCTTGCTCTAACCAACTAAAGTATACCATGTCACAGCGTCTTTCCTTTTGCTTGTCTCCCAGTACAGGGTAACCTCATAAACAGAAGATTTTTCTGATATGTCTGTAGTAGCTAAGTGGTTCTGAGATGAGACCCACCTGTATTCTTTCCCCTCTTGTCTTTGCCTATGCGCTTCTCATTTGTGGCAAGTTTGCCAGCCACAGTGTAATACACTGATGACCTCAAGTAGGAAATTCCATTTTGTGGTTTAACAGGTGAGTGAAGTATGAATGAGAAGAGTGTAGTGACAAAGAACATGAGGGCTAGCTGGTGGCTCATGGTTGTGGGGTAGGCAAAGGATTCTAGATCAAGTCTGTATGATATGCTAGTGGTCCGGGGCTTTGTTCAAAGCCAACCATGCCCTCCTGAAAGGAAAAAATGTCTAGTTTCACTTGGCCTCAAATATGGGACCATGCAAAGGGGTGATTCTGATTCCTATCACTTCAAGTCTTCCTGTGTATCTGCTGATGAGCAGGGTTAGGTTCTAGGACATCCTATACCTTTTCTTTTTCATTCTACCCACTATCTGCCTATGCTCTGAATGTGTTCATGCATTGATGACATTTGGAAGTCAGACATTAGGAGGTAATTAGGATCAGAGGAGGTCATGAGTACATGGCTCCATCAGGAGCTCTTTTAGAAGTGGAAGAGAGCCCGGATGGCATGCTGCCTTTGTCCTGAGTAGTTCATTCTGCTTTGTTATGATGCAGAAAGAAGGCCCCAACCAATCACTCTGCTTCCAGCCTCCAGTAGCATGAGCTACTTTTAAACAAGTTATTCCCATTTCATGAAATCTATCATGCATTTTAGACCAAGTTTACTCTTTCCATTTCTAATACCAGGGATATAATACAATGTTTACACATGTGAGTCTGATTTATTTCACTTATGAGCATGGTCTCTAGTTGAAATCTTTTTTAAAAATGTATTTTAGTACAGTATCTACAGGGTCTACATGGTCTCACTATGTAGATCAGGCTTGTAGTGATCCTCCTATTTTCAGCCTCTTAAATGCTGGGATTGCAGGCACATGCCACCACACCCAGTCTCACTCACCGTCTCAGCCTGCCCAGGGGCTGGGGCCAGCATGGCATACTCTAGTTGAAATCTTTTGTCTCTGCCTCTCATGTGTAAGTAATTGCATGTTATCCTGCCAAAACACAGGCAGTGTTATCTTGTTGATAATTTAATCCTTGTACTATTTCTTAAATTTGATATGTTCATGGTTTGTTCTCCTAAATGGGTTACAAGAACTTTAGGAACAAGGATCAGAACCAATATTTTATTAATTATATAATAATGATCCTTTTCATATCTCTGGCACTTAGAACTTAGAAACACCTTTTCTATATATTACCTTATTTGAGCTTCCTAACAATTCTGTCAGTTTGGAAAAGCAAGTATTATCAGCATCCTAATTTCTCAGAAGGAGAAGCTTGGAGTAGCAGATGAAAAGTGGTTTGCCTGGAGTTACACTGGGGACGTGGGAAATGCTCAATAAGTATCATTAATTTATCTGTTCATTATGTCTTAGCTCAAACCCATGGTGAGCCTGATGATTTAGGCAATAGATTTGTAGGTTTGGGAGGTGATTGGCTGTAAGACATTCTGCACTCATTGACGTCCTATGCAATCTTCTGTTTCACCCCATTTCGAGATATACTTGGTGAATCGGGAGAATATAGACAAGGAATCACTTGCTCACATCAACTTTTCTCTCTTTCTTTCCTCCAAAGAATATTTCAGGGCAATCTCTTTGCTGCTTCATCTCTCCCTTTCACACTAACTATAAATATGCAAGTGGGGGTAATACAGCCACAGGTTTTAAATTCTTTCAAGATGTCATCTATTTAGTTCTTGCAATATTAGTTGGTAGCCATATTCGATTTTAGAAGTGCGAGGGTTACTCGAAACTATGTAACACAACTGTTTTACTTATGAAACCAAATGTTGAAAAGGCTTTGGTAGTAAAAGTGGAACAACAAAAATGTAATTCATCAAGAGCAATTTAATGCCTTTTATAGTTCCAGGACGTTAACAGTATTAGTTAACGTCTTCGGCATGTATCAGGTCCTTCCTACTCGAGTCTGTGAAGTTGGGCAAATTAGCTGTTCCTACCCCCTCTGCTCCTAGTCTGTCTTTGGTGTATTTAGACTAAAGTAAAGTTTTCAATTTGTCTGAATTACCTGCGAAGTTATAAGGATAAATGAGGTGTGAAAACACTTTGAAAGTAGGGGATTACTTTGATGAATCTAAACTCAATCTAAACAAAATCCTCTACACTCTACAATCCAAGAAGAAAGAAATATGACAGTGGTTAAAATAAAATTGGGAAAGAGGTAAAAGAGATTTGGATGGACTCAGGGTGTATCCCTGGCACAAAGGCAGCTGTAGTGCAGGCAAAAAGGCAGCTTAGCTGCTCATGGAAGGTCTGAAATCCCACTTTCACTTACTAGTGCTGCAACTGGGGATGATTCATTGGATTTTTTGGAGTGTTTCCTTATCAGTAAAATGGTGATAGTAATGCTTGTCTTGCAGGGTGGCTGTGAAGAGTAAATGAGATAAACCACAGGGAAAAGCTTTGTAAACTGAAAGGTGCTATCTGATGGTGGGGGTCTACAGTTACTATTTAGAGGAGGATCTATAAGCCTTTGACATTTAAAAAGTATAATGTAAGTTTTCAATATTCCAAGAGATGATTAAATCATCAAAATGTCTATAATAAGTGAGAACAAACTCATGTCTGGCCATTATTTACTGAAAGCAAATTAATTCCTTGGGAAAACCTGCCCATCACATCCTGGCAAGAGGGCCTTTGTTCTTCTCTAGGAAGACCCCTTAAATGCTTAGTTTTCTTCTTGTCTCTGGATTTCTATCCACTTTGTTCTGCCCGGTGAACATGAAACAAGGCAAAACAGGGCAAGGCAGTTCAACTTCTCTTGCAATCTTGTCCGTTCTTCAAACTCCCCTTTTCTCGTGTCTTTCGTGAAGATCTTTTTTGAACCGTCCAGGTAAAAGTATAACTCTTTCCACAGTGATGTTATAGAACTTTGGTCTTTTTGTTCATTTTGTTGCTTTGGGTCTCTCTTCCAGGTGACTGTGTCCTCTGCCAGGTAAGGGACATATTATCATTTAACTTGATGCCCCCATGGACTGGCATATATTTATGCTCACTACATGGAAGTAGTGAGCATAAATATATTGGAATCACTTCAGGTGTCATCGGGGCTGGATAACAATAGCCCCTGAGCCCCAAATGATGTATGTATTAGGTCTTCAGAGAAGAGGCACTGGATGGTTGCTTGGTTTTCAGTAAAAATGTTTAGAAAAGTATTCCTAGTTAATCATGTCGGTAACTTCATTTCTTGAGCATTCTGGTCACTGGAAGTCGTAATACCAAGGAGCCGTTCATGCTCATTTATTATTTCTCTGAGATCTTTTTTTCTCCTTCAGCTTTAAAAAGTAGTAGATTTCTGATCTGGAGATTAAATGACACTTAAAGAAGAAAATAATAATGATAGTGTAGTACTGAGATATTTTGTTCTCTTTATTGAATATGTAACTTTGGAGATTAAATTTCAACATAAATTTAAGGATATTTTTCACTGGGTAGATGATCAGAGAAATTTTTCATGTTATTGAAAGTTCTGAAAAAATATAGTTTTTAGTGAGTACGTATTGTTTCATCCTAGAGGTGGACTAGAATTTAATAAGCCATGCCTTTATACTGTCATTTAGACTTGATACAAATTTGTCTTATTAAAAGTTACTTGTACTTAAAGATCTTTCATTAAAAAAACACTCGTGTTTCAGATAATTTTCTTACAATTTATTAATACAAAGGTAATCACCAATGTATGACTATTTTAAAGTCTCCCCAGTACATTTCTCCAAGTTTATTTTCAGCAAGATTGTATCAGTTATATGTATTTTTATTAATGGATATTGAAATACCTTTTTATTGTACTTATTTAATATTTTATCACTTACAATGTTTTGTTAACCTCACTTTTCTTAAACAGAGTATTCTTGGACCAGTGTCATTTTAACACATTATATCTATTTACTACTAATAAATTACACAAATCATTTTTGTGAAATTATAGATGTTGCCTTCTGAACTGATAATCTAATGCCACTAATATAATCCTCATATGTGTTGTATTAACTTTATATCATATGGACTATGAAATAGAAAACAAATATGAGCTACTCATTATTTTTCAGGAAAAAAACATAATTTATCAACTGACATGTCTGATATGAGTATACTATAGCAAATTAAATAAGTAAATCACAGTTATATAAGGATACATATTAAAATTGAAGGATAAATCATGCATATGTCAAAAATGGAACAGATCTAATTTCACTGCATTACCACCATTGTGCATTTTTCCCCTTTTGTAAATTACAAAGTCAAAGCCAAATTAATTTGTTGTTTAATACATATGTACATATGTAGATGTATATATTTGTACAATACATATAAAAATGCAACATGAGGGTTTGAGGGATTTTTCTTTTTAATCTTAAATAATTAATATTGGTCAATTTTATCAAAGCTTTCATTTTGATTTGTAATCTGTGTGTTGATACCTGCCTTTGTAAAGTTAAGTATACAAACAAAGGCTGTGGTCCTCAGATCCATTCCTCTGGTTTATCTGGATAAGAAATATCTCACATCTCCCTTGTGGAGGTCTTGCTTCTTTGATTATCCAAAGAAAGAGAGGGCAAGGAGGCCATAAACGCCAATGTTTTCCTTTTATACAACTTGTCTCATTTAATTTCTTAATTAGATAAGTTATCATCATCTGCACCTCTGCTTTTAGTCTGGCCAATGTGATGCCCACCTCCCCACCTCCCCACTTATCCAAACACTAGAAGAATTAGTCATGTCCCAAGTTTCTCCTTATTATACTGCTTAGGAGTACCAGGTCATCAATCAATTGGCAAAGGACAGATACAGAAAAGTAATATTTAAAATGAATTATGATGTAAAAAGGAAGAATTGCTATTATGTTTTATCAGAGGCAGCCACTAACAAGCATAATGTAATTCACAATACTTAAGCAGGGTGACTTTAATTGTAACAGTCATTAAGCTCACAGGATCATTAAATGCATTTAAGGAGGGAGCCAAGGAGCTATTGTGAATGAGATACCCCTCCCATTCATGCCACTTCACTTGTTCAACTGGAATTGAACTCAGTCTGGGTCTCTGCTACAGTCCCAACCCTTTGATTTCCTTTCCTCCATTCCATACCAAGTCGCTGTCAGCAGAGGTTTGGCCAAACTGCAGTGCAAATTTAGTAGCAGATTAAGTTTTGTGTCACAACACATTTTATAGCATTTTGAAGTTCAACCCCTTATTAATTTTATTTTTGATATTTTTACTATCCTGAGAAGCATACATGAAAAAGAAATGCCACTCTACTGACCTTATTATAGAAATATAAATTTAAACTAATGAAATTGTCAAAATAATTTTTCACATTAATGTAAAATTGAGGGAAACAGATTATTTTCCTACGTTTCTGGTGATACTATACATTAATAAAATTTCTTGCATGGTTTCGTGCAATGTATCAAAAACCTTTAGATGTTGTTCAAACATGATGAGCCAAAAGTTCTGTATCTAGAGAGTTCCTAAAAACCATTAAGATTTAATTCTAAGAATAAATGGGTAAAGAAATTGGGAATTCCATACTCATCCTTACTAAGTAGTTTGATTGGAGTGCTATTTTAGAAGTGAATTTATTGAAAATGAAAATATGTTAACAACAGTAAGTGATGGAAATGGATCACAAAAACCTGTAAATAACCTGGACACATTTTTGTAAAGCAAAAAAGTAAAAACCCATAGTCAAAACTTTATAGAGTACATTGTTGATTTATATTCAGGCCTGTGGAACTACATCTTTCAGCATTCACATTCTTTCCCTCTACTGCTCAGATAGATTGAAACTATTTCTGTTCTTCTTCTTTTTATTTTTTTTTTTAATGAATACACACTTCTCTTTCTCCTGGATCATTTAACATATTGCGTCCACTTCTCTTCTGTCTTCCCTTTTGCAATTGATACAGGGAACCTCCAAATGACACAAGGAGGAAAACTGACCTTGCACCCTAAAATGTACCTGGAAGGAGTTTGTGTTCTCTAAAACTAAAGAATTAATTTTAGAAACAAATGGAGGTTATGAGCAAAATATATTTATTGGAGGAAAGAAAGATCTTGTCCAAGAGAGGGATAGGAAGGGTGTCCCGAGTGGGTGGTCCCCGGGAGGCTGTCTCTTCCATGGACTTTTATAGAGTAAAACCATGCAGTGAGGTGGTCTAAGATGGTGGAGAACAGGAACTTGCTTAGGTAGGCGTGAGGTGGGACAAAATTATGGTCAGCCAATGAGATTACAAGCACCTTTTGCTCAGGTAAAATTGATTAAATCCAGTACCAAATGGGGAAGTGAGACATGTAACAAGTGGGTATGAATAGGGGACAGGGTCCCTTCCTGTTAGGGGTTGAATTAGTGACTCTATGGGCTCTTTCAAGGTGATTGATACTCATGTAGAATATCAATCACTGATGCCCATCCTTAGGGAAGTATGTGACTGTTATGTTTCTTTTGTCTTGAGGTCTGGCCCATACGGTAGTGTCTGTCTCTTCCAAGTTGCAAAGTCACCTTGTCTTTCATCTTGTCTCCTTGAGGGAGGCCAGTCCCTGGCCCTATCTGACTGCCTATAATATTTCTAATTCAGCTGCTTAAAACACAATCACCTTAAGTTTTACCTAGGGCTCACACAAAATATTTCCTGCCCCAGAGTTCTTTCTGGATCTCCCAAATCTGGGTTGGATTTTCCTTAACATGTTCTTTCTTTATCTATTTTATTTTACGAAAGGGTCTACAGGGTGTTCAGGGTCTCACTACTAGGTCAGACTTATAGTGATCTGCTTGTTTACAGCATTCCAAGAGCTGGAATTACAGGCACACACCACCATGCCCAGTCTCAATTGCCATCTCAGTGCACCCCAGGGGAGTGGGGTGGGCACAGCAGGCCCAATGATCACACCCCTGGTCCCTACACATGCTTGCACCTGCTTGCAGGTGCTTAATCCACTGAGCTATTTGGCTGGCCCTCCTTGACATGTTCTTGCTCATAGCAAACCTCTTCTGTCATTGTAAACACCTATTTAATTGATGGAGTCGCTTGTTCTTTGCAAGAACAGAGCTTCTATCTAGATTTGTATAGCACCAGGTGCTGCAGCTTTTCTTCAACTTGGTTATCATCAAGACTGTCCCATGCCCAAAATGCGTACCACATTCCCAGGGAGAGGCAGAGTATAGTCTTCCTCTTCCTTGAATTTGAGTTGTTTTTATTAGTTCACGTTGATCTATAGAATGTGGCCAGGGGACATAAGGAGCTCTAAATCTCCACTTGGGGTTCTTGGGATACTTCCTGTGAGGAAGCCAGTGGTTACAGAAAGATAGCTACTTTGAAGTGAGCATGCTGTGAGGGCTTCAAGTGCTGTGGAGAAGCTGCGATGCCACAGGGAGAGAGAGTAAGTGGGGAAAAGGAGAGGCCGAGCAAAATGGGAATCATAAGGGCACCACAATGGCTGAGCCACTATATTTTGAGTGAGTTAGCTACACAGTAATAAACTGAAACATCAACCTGGCATGTAGTGTGCTTTGAATAAATATCTGTTAAAAGAGTGCATGACGAGATTTAACTTTATTTTTTTTCGATTATGGTTCAATATTTCTATAACTGAGACTGGGCATGGTGGTGCACACCTGAAGTTCCAGCACTGGGGAGACTGAAAGCAGGAGGATCACCCCTAGCCCGAGCTGTGTAGTGAGACCCTGCAACAACCAAATACATTAGAAAGAAAGAAAGAAAGAAAGAAAGAAAGAAAGAAAGAAAGAAAGAAAGAAAGAAAGAAAGAAAGAAAGAAAAAAGAAGATAATGATATGAGAAACTGGCCATTTGCCCAGAGAGCATCTCTCTGACTTAACCTTATTTTATAGAAATGTCCTAATTTTGTTCTGGAAGTGTGGTGTCTTCACAATGATCTTCATCTCAGAGAGAGAAGTGGAGTTGCTTAAAAGCCAAGGTGCAAGGTGGAGGGAACTAGAAAGATAATGTTGAGTTTTTAAACCCTCAGTTTCTAAAACCTCAATTTACTAGAGGTTTATTGTATAAAGCTCCATTTACACCACTCAGTATTTCTTGAAGTTGATATTTCCTGTTATTCAGAAAACATAAAGGCGTTGCATTTCCTCTCTCCACTCACAGGACAGCCTTAGATTATTAAGGTTAAGAATATGAAAAGCTTTAATCTTTCTTCTAATGAATTCTCCATCAGTTAGAGAGAAATGTCCATTGGCTCATTGAGGGGTGTGTGTGTGTGTGTGCGTGTGCACGTGTGTGTTCTTCACATAGTTCATATGATAATTTCTTTCTAGTCTGCACCACACCTAAGTTTTTCTTATAAAGCTCAAGAAGGGCAATTACTGTCAATGGTGTTTCTAGCCACTTAATGCAACTGTGGCTAGGATGAATTAGGTGCCTTGGATGGATGGAGTGAAATGCTCTTTAGTGACAAGTGAGGGATTAACTAGGTGATCTGTGCTAACACTTTTAGCTCAAGACTTCTCTGGCACCATAGATTTTCACTTGGAGAGCAGAGTGCACTGAACATTGTTCTAACTCTAGCATTTTTTGATCTTCTAATTCCATAGGTTTTCTCACAGTCTAGCTTTTCCTTTGAGACTAAGCTTTTCCTTTGAGACTAAAGTAAAATGATGGTTCCATGGTATATAAATGAACTGTATTCATAGCTTTATGTAGTTTTATGGTGGCAAAATGTGGATGACATATAATTTACCATGTAAACCTTCTGTAAGTGTGTAATTCAGTGTCAATTAATACATTAACTATATTGTATTAAAAAAAAACAGTATCTACTTCTAAAACCTCTTTACCAATCTTATAATTTAATTCTGAAGACACATACTCAAAGCCTACATTTTACTTAATGTCTATGTTTCAAATAGTTGATGTGGTCCTTTAACTGAATTTGAAATCCCTTTTACCAAATCTTGCATGGGTGAAATTTCTCAGAAACATACTTGCTGGAGTGTTAACAGTAAGACAGAGTTTTCAGTGTAGCAGTCATGCTAATGGTTTTAGACCTTAGTGAAGAGTTAACAAAGCCTAACAGCCTTAACTGGTGACTCATTCAGGTCATATCAGGTCTTGACGAATGTGGATGAGCATCACAATGTCTGTCCACTCTAAACCAGAGTAATCAGAACTTTTCTCATGGGATTTTTAAAGCTTCACTTGAGAATAAAGATTCTTTATTTTTTATCTTGTTCTTAAAATTCAGGTAAATTTAACCATGAGTCAGGTATCCACTCTATTAGGTAAGATGGCTTAGGAAAATATATCTAATATTCTCAAGGAAGTATGGATGAAAGAAAGGGGCCTCAGAACATTTAACTTTTGGTTTCGTTGTCCTTAAGACTCCAACCACACCTATGAATTTAGCTATATAATTATCATAATCTCTTTACTTGAGTCCTTTTCCTAACTCTGATAAGGAGTTATAATCAACATAGTAAAATTATAGTTCTAACAAAACTGCAAATTTTGATCAGTTATACAGACCCTGTTATGAACCTGTGAATTTATAGAACAAACACAAGGAGACAGGAAGGCAATGTTCCCTAAATCCATGAATCTATAATCTCAACCACTAGTCTATCCAACTTTCAGCTCCATGGATGTACATGTATGTGAGCATAGAACAACATCTTTTCTGTTTTTAAAATCTTATTTATTGTCCAAAATGGTCAATACATGATTTCATGAGACAGAAGACACTCCATTTTGATAACAAGGGACTAAATACAAGGAATTGGGCACTTACAAAATTTGGCATATGCTGGAGGATCAGGCTATAGGCAGGACTTCTGAGAATGGTTCTTAAAAATGTCATGGGCTTGATAATTCAGAGGAATTCTCTAAGTTCTGCAAGTCAAGGTGAAGAAGAATCAGGAGGCTACCCATGGTACAGTTGTAGGTAGCTAAATTAGATAGAAATATTATAAGCAGTCAGACAAGGCTAGGCCTTCAAGGAGACAATATGGAAGACAAGGTGACTTTGCAACTTGGAAGAGACAGACACTCCCTATGGGACAGACCTCAAGAGGAAGCAAATATAGTCACATACTGCCCTAAGTATGGGCATCAGTGATTGATATTCTAAGTAAGTATCAATTACCTTGAAAGAGCCCATAGAATCACTAACCCAACTCCCAAAAAGAAAGAACCTTTTCCCGCCCACTTACTACATGACTCACTTCTCCATTGGGAACTGAATTTGATCAATTTTACTGAGCAATAGTGCTTGTAATCTTTGTCTGACCTCATGCTCACTGAGTTCCTACCTTAGACCTGCCTCACCACATGGTTTTACTCTATAAAAGTTTCTGGAAGAGACAGCTTCCTGGGAACAACCCACTGGGGCCCCTCTTCTTTCTCCAATAAATATATTCTGCTCATGGCCTCCACTTTGTTCCTAAAATTCCTTCCTTGGTTTTAAAGAACATGAACTCATCCCAGGAGTTCCAGGCTGGGAGTTTCATCTTTCCCCTGTATCATCTGGAGGACCCCTATATCAGTAGTATTGACTTCACACCAGGAATAGGGAAATCACGTCGGAGTCTTCACTACTGCTTCAGCCACCCACAAAGTGGATGACTATGAAAAGTTGATGCTGAAGAAAATCCCATCTTCACAACTGTTCTTTCCAGGATAATAGGAATGGCGTTCACCTTACCCCCACTTTCCAACCCTTTTGAATGAATAGAAGTGTATACACATATAATTACATAATGGAAAGAGTATTCAAAACAGACAGGGGAAGGATATAAGCTTGCTTCCAGGGCTGGTTACACATCAGCTTTTCAATGAGTTCTAGGGAGCCAACTTTAAGAGAGAAAAGAATCAGGGGATTTATTTGGGAAGTGTGGACAGGATGACACAGGGAGCAGAAGCCACGTTACATATGGAGTAACTAAAGGACATGGGAACAATGGAGCTGGAATAGAGAAAACTCAAAAAGGCTTTGCCAAGTGTTGTCCAGTATTTAACATGCTCATTACTGGCATAATGTAATGATAAGATGAAAGCCACAGGAGACAGATTTATGGATATGAGGAAAAATCTTCTACTATCAGAGTCATGGAGTGATCAGACTATCCTGAGGGTACTGAGTTCGCTACCTCTACAAGTACCCAGCCATTACCAGGTGACAGAGGCATTGTGGAATATATTGTGTTTTTAGATACTAGACTGTGAATTTTTAGTTTTGGTAAAAACCTTCCACAATTTCCTTGACTGACAATGTCTCTGAATACTGGAGTTACAAACAAGAAGGAGAAGGGACCTACAGCTCTCTCTGGATCCCACACAAGGTCTTGAAGAGGAGTGATGGTTATATGGAATGTGGGTTAATGGCAGAATGTAGTTGAAATACCACTCACTCAAGAATTAGAGAGGGATAAGGAAAAGCTACACTTCCTAAAAGCATGGTTAAGGGATTACCCATAGGAGCTTCAGATCTGAGTGAGGGGTGATAAGACAACGAGGCTTTGTATAACTATATACAAACTAACTGTATATAGTTGTATACAATTGGTATATATTGTACAATTGTATACCAACTAATGATGGTATTGATAATTGAGCATACTATACGTACTATACATAACACATATCATTTCATAGTCACAGTATTCACATGTGGACCGTGAAGCTTAGAAAGGCAGCAGGATTTGTCCAGGGCAATGGATTTACTAAGGAGCAGCACCAGGATCAGAAGCTGAGGTTATTTAGTCCCAGAGCTCATGCACTAACATTTCATGGTGCCATGCTCCATGTTTCAGCTGGGAAAGGATAAAAATCCAGTGGGTAAGCAGCCCTGGGAAGTCAGCAGATAGAGGAGACTGAGGTAAGATCCACAGCAGACCTGTTTCCCCAATGAGCCATCCATTTTTCCTCCAGTGCAGTGACACAGACCACATCTATCCATAGCTGTGGAATGCTCTTAATAAGACAGCTTTACTCACTCACGTTGGCACTATTTATTCCAGTCAAATGTTCTCCCATAAAGTGGAAATGAATGTGACTGCTTCAGAAGATTCGTTGGAGGATTCATTCAGTTAATGTATAGAAAAGCGTTTTCCTAAAATATGGCTGCTAAATAAAAGGGAGCTGACTCAGAATTCCTGAAGCTGGAGGTGTTTTGACATTAAAGACACAGATCACAGACTGCCTCGTCAGAGTTAGAATGAAGGCAAAGAGACTTGGGAGAACTTTACCCTTCACTCTTTATAAAAAGGAAAATATCCTGAATTTTATTTGTGCCATGCTATTCGAGTAGACCTGTGGCTGTTTCCAAACAGGCAGAAAATTCTTCACAGTTTGGAGTCAGTGAATCCAATTTATGCTCAAATCAAAAGACTGGTGTAGGAAGAGAAGTGACACACTTTGCTGCGCAGTCTCTATTTTCCTTAGAGTAGGTCACTGCTTATGTGATGTGTCCTGAAAAGTACCTCAAAGCCTCTATCCTCCATATTTCCTGTTTCAATCTGACAAGAAATCTGTAATCTCACTGTAGGAAACTGACCCTTGTGTCATGGCTGTAATAATCACTTTGTTATGTATCAGGATTTTCTGAAAATTTCATTTAAAATGTTGACTCCAGAACTACTGTGTCATACTTAGGATTTTACAACTGTATTCTTAACTAGATGAATCTCATGTATCACAAAGCCTGAGAAATACCAGAAGAAAGCATTGTGTCTATGGACTTTCCAATAAATTCTAAGTTTTCTTCCAGGGAGGTTGAACAATTTCTACCTACTTGTTCACTGAAGCTGCTTTAGTCAATATCATCAGTGAGTTCTATATTGTTAATAAGTGTTGAGCTGTTTATCCTCACAATTTCTCCTAGTTTTCTTCTTAACCTCCCTTGCTATTCCTCTTCAGTCTACTTCAATGTTTCTTTTTTCTCCTCCATTCAATACCAAATATGAAATTTCTTCAGAGCTTTTAGCCAGTGCCTGAACTCTTCCCTATATATGCTGCTCCTAGACTTTATGGTCTAGTAGCCAACGATTTCAAAATTTTTACTTTGTAATGACTTCTCCTTCAAGTACTGATTTTACTCAGTAAATTATCTACTTAACAGGCCCACTTAGATATATCATGATGAACTAAAACCAAGTTGTTAGGAAGAAGTCCTTGGGCCCTCCCTCAATCCTACATTCTTCCATCTATATTTCTCAGGAAATGGTTCATGAGAGATTCAAATACTTAAATTAGAACACAGAAGCCTCTCTTTACTTCTGCTTTTCCTTCTGTCTCAGTTATTCTCCTCTCATTGCTGGGACAAATATCTGACACCCAAATGAAGGAAGGGAAGGTTTACTTAGCCCACAGCTATTAGAGGTTTCAGTCCATACTCCGCTGGCTCCAAGGCAGAGTGGCACATGACAGAGGGCAACCTTTCATGCTGGTGGCAAAGATCAGGGAGCAAAATGTAGGAGTAGCAGCAATAATGGCTACAGAGCGCAAGTCTGTCTCTCTGTTTCTCTTATGTTACATTCAGGCTATCTGTCCCAGGCTGGGTGTACCACTCACACCCATAATCCCAGCAGTACTCAGACACATAACCCCAGTCTTGGATCATAAATTAATCACAAACTCTAGAACTGCACCTCAATGACTGTATGAGGCTTTGGGGAACAAATACATACAACCATTACACACTTATCATCCACATGTACTCCAATAGCAGATAATATCAGCATCTTAGTCATTTTTTTCTTTATTTTGATAAAATACCAAACATACACAACTTACACGAGGAGAGATTTATTTTGGTTCATGATTTTTAGAAGATTCAGTCAATTGGCTCCAAAGTGCAGAAGGCATGGTAGAAAAGTTTGGTGAAGGAAAGCTACTTAACCTGAGGCTGACAGGAGGCAGAGAAAGGAGGAACCAGAGAAAAATCTAAATTTTTCTAAATCAAGCTCCCACTAGCCCAATTTTTTTTTGAATAGGCCCCACCTCAAACATGAGACATTTTAGATTTAAAGCCTAATGGTGTGCCTCTGTCCTCCCCTACACAGACACACACACACACACACGCACACACATAAACAAAATCTCCTGTCTGTCTCATTATGCAAAATGCTTCATGTCTATCACCAAAGTGTTAACAGTGGTAGCACTGTTGAAAAATCCAGGTCCAATGTCTCTTCTGAGACTCAAGTTAAACTCTGAGCCATGAACCACTGTGAAAATAAAAAAAGAAAACTAAATATTTCCAATGTACAATGTCACTGGGTAAATATTCCCATTCCCAAAGAGAATCATTAAGAAATAGACAGAAATTGAGCCAAAGGAAGACTGAAACTTAGCAAGGTAAACATGAAATCATATACCTTCATGCCCAGGAATCAGGGTGGGTGGTGGTGATATATGAGCCCTAAAGGACCATGCAGTCCTGCTCCTATGACCTTGCCAGTTGGGGCCCACAGGACCTATTTCTTAGGCTGGCTCCATTTGCTGTCTGGTGTTGTCCTCAGCAGATATTCCACATTTCTGGCACCTCTAACTTCCTGGGATCACTCTGAGCCTTTAACTTTACTCTCATAGTTTTGCACACTGCCTTTTTAAGAGGCATACTATCTGGCCTCCTAATTCATCTTCTGAAATCTACAACTCTTGCATTCTGGATGCCTACAAATCCAGAATCACCTGGATGACACTGAGGTCTGTTACCAGATCAAGCAATATCTGAGTCCCCTTGGAGCATGGCTATAGAAGCCTTTGAGTGCCTGAATGGCTGAGTATGGTGAAATGAATCCCAGAAAACTAATTTCCTAGATATCCCACCTTGAACGGGGTGCCTTGGGGGTTTCTTTTCATGGTAAAGTATTTCAAAAGGGTTTATATTTATCCCATTACAGCTTTGAGTTGTTGAAGAGTGGTATCTGGCCAATTTCTAAGTTGTCTTTAAACCCTCTTTCTTACTGCCTTAATGTAAAGTACCTGGATTCTTTTTAATGCTATTTTTTTTCAGCAAACATGCTCTCCATAAACCAACTTTGAGGGCACTTTTCTGATGAAGTATGACAAAGCAAGAAAATTCATCTCAGTACAGTCTCTAACTCTCCATGGTTTGATTTTTACTTTTTTTTTTTTTGGCAAGAGTTTAAAAGCAATATACATGTAGTAAAAAACATTTCAAATTGTAACCTTTTCCTGAACTAGCAATATTGACTACAATGTTATTGTTCTTTCAATTCTGGGCTGTAACAGTGAGCCACAGCTCCAGTCAGCCATACCATCACGAAAGGAAGTGACCCTTAGCCTACAGTATACTGCTGCCAAGCTATGAGGTTCAGTAGGTAGCTGTACCCAGCGTATTTTTCGTTTATTTATAAGTTGAAAAGAACCTGTAATTTAAAACATAAAAACAGGGATTAGGGTTGTCGATCAGTGGTAGAGTAGAAGCCTCACATGTGAGGCTCTAATTCCAATTCCCAACATTAAACAAACAAAAATAAATGCACTAATTTCCATCCCAAAACTATTTCATAGCTTCCCACTGAATGCAGAACATGGATTTGTCATAGAGTGCCTTCCTTGTCTGGTCTTGAAGGTGGCTTCCCTTTTCACAGGCTCCTGGCACACTCTATTTTAGTCACACTGGACTTATACTCCTGAAATACTCTAAACTATTTTCTTCCCCAGGTCTTTCTGCATGGAATAACCTTCCTCAGTGACTAGCTATTTTTCATCGTTCAAAATTTAAATCTTGCTTTTCATGACCAGTCTTGCTAAGCAGTTCTTCCCCGTGTTTTTCCATGAACCCATTTTAGTGCTTTGAATTTTTCATTAATTAATTAATTAATTAATTAATTAATTCATCCATTCGTTCATTCATTGTTGCTGTCTCCTTCTAGCTTTATGAATTTAAAAACTATGGGTATGTACCCAACTTCTAAAACAGTATCTGGCCATGTTCTATAGTTAGTAAAAATCTGTTACACAAAATGAAAATATCATGGAAGTGTTAAATTAAACTATATGAGACTATTTTAATTTTTAGAAGGTTTGAGGAAGTTTTTCTAAGCAAGTCATTAAATCTAAAGACCAAAAACATAAAATCGGTGAGTTTGACTATAGTAATTATGTTACATAACTAAAGAGAAGAGATGAGGTGGGGGAAAGAAACTTTGCAATGTTTTTAAATAAATTTCTTCAAGTTAATAAGATAAGATGAAGAAACCAAAAACCAATCAGGCAGAAGAAACACCTTATAGAATAAAAATGACAAATCATCCCTAAAATCATAGTAAGAACTATGTCAAAATTAAGAGTAAATTTATCCATATCTGTTAAAATTTAAAATGTTCCTTCCATTTGACCCAATCCTTGTTTGTATTAGTAATTTTAGGAATTCACCCTGGAATCATACTTTCTATCTGCACTACATATTCAATTCATTACTTGGATGTACAAACACTGGAAACCATGGGATTATTTAATAGCCCAGTGGCACATTCAAACAGAGAAACACAATGCAGCTGTTACGAAGAACAGTGGTATAAATTTGTATATTCTATTATCAAGCTGTGATCCTTTAGTAAGTTGAAGAGAATCTACAATTCAAAACAAAAACTGGGACTGGGATAGTAGATCAGTGGTAGTGTGGAGGCCTTAGGCTTGTGAGGGCTCTAATTTCAATTAAACAACGTTGAGGACTAAAATAAAGATACATGGCTAAAGTGAGTACCCGTGTGGCAAAATATCATTAAAAGTAAAGATGTGTACATTGATAAACTGCACCAATATATTCAGATATACCTGGAAAAATGAAGAAATCGCTGACATTGTGAATTATGACTATATATGGGGACCCCCCCACACACAGACCTTTAGAAATCAAATGTATCACTTATTTCTGTATTGTTTGGGTCTTTGAAGTACCGGGGTGGGAGAGGCCAGAATCAAATTATGTTCTATGCATTTGGCCCTCCAGAGAGGTCGGCCCACTGGGTCAAGGGGATAAGGATGATGAGAACCCCTAACTATAAATCTCTTTCAAACACAGGAGATTATTATCATAATCAAAGTCCACTTCTCACCGCAAGTCGGACTGGCTGGTTATCGCCAAAAATCTTCCCCAGTGTGAGCTGGGGCCAGAAATCCTCAGAGTCCTTCATCCCAAACAACCATCACCCCAGCACCCCCTAGGGGAGAGCGGCGGCGGCCTCGGTTCCCCACCACATCCCAGCCCCTGCCCGGCCGCTTCCCAGCAGAGCTTGGCTGTTACTTGAACTCTCAGTGTTGGTTCGATTTCCTTCAGTGGTACCACATGCTGCTGTGCAAACAGAGCACGTGGTCGGGCCAAACAAAGGAACATGTGTGCTGCGAACCATCCCCCTACCGCGGGCGCGGGCGCGGGGCTCCGCCTGCAGAGGCCAGGCCTGCGCGCTGGGATTCTGCAGCGGCGCAAACTCCCCGCGAGGCTCTCAGGAAGCGGCGGGGGCGGGGAGCGGCTGCAGAGCCAGGCCCGAGCCTCTGCAGGTTCCATCACCGCCCTCGAAATAGCATCCGAACGCGAGCCACCCCACCAGGCTTCCCCCCAAGCTGCTAAGATTCATTTCACCTCCGACAGGCTGCGCGGAGCCTCGCTGTTAAAAGACCACTCTCCCGGGACGCAGGCAGTGGGAGGGGCCCGGGGCTGCGTGCAGCTGTCAAAACGTCTCCGACAGGAGGCGAGGGCGCATCTGCACCAGCCTGTCTCAGGCTGCGGGGCACGCGGGGAGCGCCTCAAACCTATCAGTGTAATGCCGAGCGGTAATTGCATTAGGATTAGTTATCTCCTGCGCTCTGCTCATTAGCCCGGAGGATGGCTCGCATCCAGCGAGAGGGTGGCGCAGGAGAGGGGTAGGACGCGCGCTGAGCAGGTCGTGATAATGAAAGGCGCGCGCTCCTGGAGCTCGCCTCCCCCCTCCTCGCCCCACGCGGCCCCCTACTCTCCGCCTCCCTCTTCCTCTAAACCTCATTTCCTGACTTTTTCCTGAAGGTCTTATGAAATGTGCAATTTAGGAAGATTACAACGGGGGGGGGGCTGAGACTGGTTGTAGGTGGGGGAGGGACGCTGCGGAGGGTGTGGGGCCTCTTTGCCTGAGTCAAAGCGAGGGAAGAGAGCTGTTAGCGTCTCATTTGCCTTAGCAGAAAGCAGGAGGATCCAGAGGTTCTTTTATTTCTGGCGGGGATGGGTCCTAACGTGTTTTAACTTTATTCCCAGGGGACTGCCTCAGACCAGGCTGGAAGGCAGAGGTGGCCATTTGCAGGGGATTTGGATCCGAATAGACCCCCCCCACACACACACCCCTCCTGCCCGCATATTGTGATCTCTCTGGGCGTCACCCACGCTACCGAAAGAGCTGTTTCCCTGCTTTGGAGGAGCAGAGAACGGTGCTCAGGCAGCAGGGACCCAGGCGTTTTTGTTGTCACTGTGCACAGCGTCTGGCATGTAGAAGGTCCTCAAGAAATGCATGATGAATGCTCATTTTTGGAAAAAGGTGGAGGAAAAGCATGGTCGACTTTAAGGGGGCTAATCACAAAACTTCGGTTTTAAGCAAGCAGCTTTACTAGAGATCGTCTAATTTCGCTGAACTTGGTTTTCTCCCATCTGCAGAACCAGATTAATAATTTACCTATAGAACACATAGTAGGTGCTCAATCGGCGGTAGTTCTTTTCTGTCTGCCTTTTTCATCCCTAAAACAAGGATTTAAAAAATCTCTTTGATGTCTCAGGAGGAGGTAATTAACGTTCTCTTAACCCATCTGAAAGGGCCAATAGAGTACAAAGTTGTTTTATAATTAAGAAATGTATCAAACTCTGGGCAGGACTAATTGCTGTGCAAATTTGATTGAGGCCTGTGAGGACAAGATTGCCTTTAATGGGTTGCAGCATAGGGGACTATTTAAAATGCTTCGGGGAAGGTCCGATGCCCAAGTGTCAGCGCTGGAGATTGCATCACCACCATTAGGAACTCTACTCAGTGCTGCAGAATGAATACGCCAGGGCTTTGCTTAAATCATCTTTTTGAAACTGGAAGGTTTATTGAGAGTTCAGGGTTCAGACTTAGAAATGTCAGAAATAGAGTTTTATTTGTTTCTCTTGCACATAATGAATTGCCCTTTAAATAATGAAGTAATGAAAATGCCAAGTACCACAGCTCCGGTGTATTGCCAAATGTTGAATTGTGCATCCCCGAGACCCAGGTTTCAAAGCCACATCCACCAGAGAATTGGGGTATTTCAAATTTCCAGAGAAATCATTGATCCAGAGGGAACTTAGAGAGGACAAACCCCTCATCAAGTCTACAGTCGAAACTTTTCAGCTTCATCTTCTTGGCCATCTCTTCCCAATGGACCTCTCTCTCTCTCTCAATATATATATATATATATATATATATATATATATATCTTATTTACTCTTCTCTTGTTGCTGGGAGAAATACCTAACACTCAAAATGAAGGAAGGAAAGGTTGATTTAGCTCACAGTTACTGGAGGCTTCAGTCCATATTCATCTGGCTCCAAGGCAGAGGGGCACATGGCAGAGAGCAGCAGTTCATGGCAGCAGAACAACAATGCAACAAAGAGTAATGACTAAAGAAAGTCTGTCTGTCTGTCTGACTCTTATATTACATTCAGGATCTCTGCCCCAAGCTTGGGTGTAGTACTCATACCCATAATACCAGCAGTAGTATAAAGACTCATAATCCCAGCCTTGGATCACACATAATCCCAGTGGATCATGTGTTATATATATGTATATGTATATGTATATATATATATGATATAGATTGTGTGTGTGTGTGTGTGTTTGGAGATGTTAACCAACAGCAGCTCCCAGGATAGTTCATTTAAATTCTGTTTATTTGTATGAACCAAAAGCATTGTCCACAAGATAATGCATGTGTTCAGTTTGGGCTGAGTTATATGAGGGCTATACCCTTCTCTCTTTGCCTACTGAGGGTCTTGATTCTGCTTCCCATAGTTGAATACTGACAGCAACCTAAGAGACGAGGAGTTTCAGCCTTAGAATCATCTTTCTGCAACCTCTACAGAGCCACAGAGCACCAAAGCCATTTTTTCCCCTAAACTTCATTTTCTCTGTCTCTTCTGCATCCTCATTCCAGAGAAGAGAGCTCCTTCTTTTATCCCCAGTTGAAAGGACCCAGGTTTTCCCTTGTATTTGTTGCTGCGTACCTCTCTCTGGGATTTTGCCCATTAAGTATAATTTTTTTCCTATGTCTATTTTGTATTTCTTTGTTTGGTACACCTTCATTTAATTTCCTACTGCTTAATCTTCAGTGTTCTTGGTATTGGCTATCAATTTTTATTTGATTTTTGTTCTTTTTCTAGTAACCCACATTGTATGGCCACATGTACTGGCTCCATTGTGACACTATCCAGGGTTCCTTTAGTCACTCAAAGTTTGGGTTTACCTTCTGCAGTCTACTGATTGTCTATATCAGTGGCCCTGTAAGGCCCATATGTGTCAATCCCTTCCTAAGACCCCCCTGGCCACAAGCCATGTGGCACTTTTCTAAGTCTTTTCCAAATTTTTATGACTATTCTTCATTTGGGTCTCCTAGATCTTTGTTGCCCTTCAAAAATAAGCCACATCTCTATCATCATAACTTCCATTTGAATGCTTTTTACACATCTTGATGCTTCTATCAACCAGCTACATTCATTATTACATTGCATAAAGAATGAAATGTCTCAGACAGTGGACAGATGTCTGCTGTGAGTTGAGTATGGATTGTTCCCTCCAGGACTCAACTTGAAATCTGACTGCACTTGTGGTGTGCTGAGGGTGGAATCTTTGAGAAATGATTAGTTAATTAAGAGGGATTAGTGCCCTCTTTCTCTGGTGAGTGGATCTGGTTTATTCTCATGAGACCAGATGATTATTAAATGAAGCTGCCCTTACGCATCTGTTTTGCATGTGCTACTGGCCCTTTTCACTCTTCCACCTTATGGCACCATCACTGGTATCAGTACTCCACCTTGGACTTCCCAGTCTCCAGCAAACCTCCTATCTTCATAAGCCAGGATTTCTGTTACAGTAACAGAAAACAGACCAAAGCAGTGTGAGATCTTGGTCTACTCTGACAGCAGAGTTCAAGGGCTTAATGAGTTGTTCTTTTTCCCCATATTCAGTTTTCAGATTCTCACACATGTCTTGTAACATCTCTTTGTCTTACCAGACCTCAAACCTCAATGTACTGAATTGATACCAGCCACCTCCCATTTTTTAGCTGTTCTGTACTTTTGTAGCCAAACCATAACCTTCTGTGGGACCATAACTGCACCCCTAGCTCAGCTTGCTCAGTCCTAGGCACTAGGTCTTGAGCATACTTTTTGAGTAATTTTAAACTTTCCTTATTGCGGCTCCTTACTTCAGACATATAAGAGAACCCATGCTGGAAGTGATGTAGTATTCCATTGTCTTCTTACTCCTCATATCTGCTGTTGGGTGTTGCCTTGCTCATCTTGCTCATGATGGCCAAAGAAAACTCCTTGACATATTCCTTTTCTGCTTAAACTGTTTTGTTTTAAGAGCCTTAATCGCTTCTCTTTACCTGTGATGAAATTGATGCTCTTTAATTTGTTGTTCAAAGTCCTTTCCATTCTGATCTCCCAGCTTTTCATTCTGTTTCACCCTAATTTTTCCTATACAATATTTTTGTTGTGTTTTAATGAATAATTGATTTCTCTTATGCAGAAACCCAGGACAAAGTTGTGATGGTGTGTCTTACAAATGCTTGGGTATAGCTTGTGCACTGGAATGTAAGACTCAGCTCTGCATTTGCTATCTAGGGAATCATAAACAAGTTCCCTAGTCATCTTCTGTCTTCATTTACTTATTTTCTATTTTATGTTTTTCTTTTTCAGAAGAACTGGGGATTGAACGCAGGTCCTTGCGCTTGCCAGGGAAGTGCTTATTCCCCTGAGCTATCTCCCTGGCCCCTTCATTTACTTATTTGTGAAGTAAAACACTGTCCTAAAATTTAAATAAGTAAATATATAGAATTGATGGCAAAGAGAATGTATTCAAAAATCATAGGTATGATTTTTATTTTCCCAAACTATTTGGTGCTTTTCTGATTCTGTACTTTTTGCTTATGACAGTCTTCATGGAATTTTGGGTTTTTTTTGTGCTTAAGTATTTATTTCTGGGGCCAGGGAGATGGCTCATTAGAATAAGCATTTTCCTGGCAGGCACAAGGGTTTGAGTTCAATTCCTGGTTTCAAAAAAAAAAAGTATTTATTTCTTAGGCTGTTTCCTTTTTCTTTTTTAAATTTTTATTTATTTATTTTAATTAATTTTATTGATAAAGAAATAGCAATGAGACAGTTTCAAAACAGTTACAATAATTAATGCATTGCATGTTGTTGTCTTCATTGTAGTTATTCATAGTACAAGATGCAGACATGATATCTTGTCTAAACACTATTAGTACAAATCTTTCTTCTCATTGAACTAAGAGAAAGTAGCTGTATATCTATCTTAAAGAATATATATATATATATTACAAAATAGTCCTTCGTTTATATCCCCTTTGTTTTAATTTTGCAATAGATGGGTATTCCACTGCCATTCAAATATTGTAAGTGCGTGAATTCAGCAAAATGATCCAATATAGTTCAGTAGACCATATAGTAGTGGGTTATCTGCAGGACTGGCAATGTCAGAAGTTGTTGACTTGAGCCCTTTACAGCTCAGCATGTTAATATGGCTTCACTTTTTATATCTCATTTTTTTACTTTTCTGCTGGATGGTTAAGACCAAGATAAAGCAAGACCTATATAACAAAAATGTAACTTTTGTATCTGACAAGGTCAGTCAAATCCCCTCAGGGTTTACTCTGTACAGCAGTTTGTAGATCTTTTGTCAGTGTCAGCCATGTGGATGAGTCACAGCTACTGCTTGACCAATCTGCTCTCTGTGAAAGCCTGAGAGAATGTTTTGTCTCCAGGTGACTCTCCTTAGGCACACACTACATTGTCAATCACTTTCCTCTGTGGCTCCATAGTCCTGAACAGAAAATTTGGGACACCACTGAGTTATAGGATGTCACAGTACAGGTTCTCTTATGTCCTGAGTTCCACTGACTTTGGAGGGCTAGGGCAAAATGTTGGCTATTCTTGTAGTCCTTCTTTTTCTCTAATTTTTGGTCTGCAGATTTAAGTTGTTAACCCTCCAGAAGAGAAGTTTAATAATATTATTACCCTGCAACATAGTCAGTTGAGCTTAACATCACTATCTGTCTGATTATCAAACACCTTAGACATATCATGGAACAGGTATTTTCCAACAATCGTTGATATGCTAAACTTTAAATCCCTATAGAATGTGAAAAAAATAAAAAAAGCAAGTATATGCTTTTACACAAAAATTTAGAAATCTAACCATATACAACGTTGTAGCAGGACAGTCCTATGACATTTTTTTCTTGTCTCTCTTTTCTTTTATTACCTTTTCTTAAACAAACATTTATCTGTTTAAAAAACAGTAGCAGTAATTGATATGACACTAGAAGCAGGATGAACTTAGAAACTAGAATGACAGTCATTCCAAACATGTCCCTAGTATTACACATTGCTATCCTCAATGCAATTGCTTAGTTTACAGTCATCAACATGTATAGTTAGTCAGAGTGAGAATCCTACCAATTAACTTCTAGTTTCGAAAACCTGATGGAGATGCTCAAGACCATTGCTTTAACTAATCTTGTGTATATAAATGTATGGTTTTCCCCAGAATTTCCCTTTTGATGGCTCCAAGGAACAAAATCCTCCATTTCTTCAACACACACTCATCCCACTGGCTCAGGGAAAACTCTTCCACTCCCCGCAGGAAAGTTTTCCTTAACTTGCTTTTGGCACTCACAGCAGGCCCTATGCAAATCATCCTTCAATTATATTTTGGTTTGTGTCATCCTCTGGCTTCAGATATTTCTCTGCACCAACCCAGTCAACTCAGGACTGTCCATGGTATGATCAGGTACCCAGGAGAGAAAGAGGGAAATCTGTGAATGCTTGGGGATTGAAAAATGAAGGCATAATAGAGGGGGGGAAGTGTCTAAGCAAGAAATGTTCAGGAAGGTGTCAGGCATCCCTTTCTTCCTTTCCGGAACTTTCTTGGACAACATAAGCAATGCATTTCACTGGTATCTCCAATAAGCACAATAGAAGGATGTGACCATAACAAACATTTATTTTCCTTTTCACTGCCCATTCAAAATTTATTCAGAGGAGATAAAATTTCCCTTCCCTTTGATATGGGTGTATCCCACAGTTAAGAAAAACTATTTGTTAGGCTAAATCTCACAATGGGATACACAAATCTTAAGTGTTTCATTTGATGAATTCAATAATTGTATATACTTGTGAAATTTAAAGGAAACATAAAACATTTTTATTAACCCTGAGGGCTTTATTCATCTTTCTAATTATAGTCACATGCTAAATCACAATTTCTCTGCTAATGGTGGACTATATGTAGGCTGGAGGGTCGGGTCCCATAAGGTTGTAATAGACGAATAAAACTTATTGTCTAGTGACGTTGAAGCCATAGTAACATTGCAGTGCACGCATGACGCATGTGCTTGTGTTGAAGCTGGCGTAAGCAAACCTACTGCACTTCCAGTTATATGCAAATATAGGACATAGTATTGGGTACAGTACCTAATAATGGATAAGATAACCCTTGTTTCTGATTTATACATTACCAACCTGTCATTCTTTTAATCCTTCTTATAAAATGCTACACTATAAAAAAGCAGATGGGATGACACTGGCAACAGCCTTCTCCATGTTGGATTTCACATGGGCCATGACTGCAGGTTGCGTGAGTGACCTATGGCATCTAGGTTTGTATAAGCTCACTCACGCTGTTTGCATAATGATGAAATCAACTGACACATTTTCAGAACCTGTCTCCATATGGAAATGACACCTGACTATCTTTCTTTCCCAGCAGCTACAGCTCCATTTCTACTGTTTGCTGGAGAAAACCATAGTTATGATTTCTCCCACAAGTTAGCTTTGCCTGTTCTCAACTTTATATGATGGAAATATGTTGAATGAGCATTTTTGTATCTACCTTCCTTTGCTCCATATGACTTTTTTAAGGATTTATTCTTGTGGTTCATGTGTTTGAATATATTGTTCATTTTTTTTACTAATAGTATTTTATTACTGCACTCTTCTGTAGTAGATTCTTTAGATGAATATTATAAAATACTCCTATAAATCATGTGTCCTGTTTTAAATCTTTTCTCTGTCCACCCTGACTACAACAGTCACTCCCACACTATGACTTAATAATTCCCTTGTAGTATGATCCACCTATAGAGTAATTGACTGAAATATACTCTACACAAAAATAGATAGCATCACCCCTATAGTGTCACTGATTCTTATACACAAGGCAGAATTTGGTCCTGTCTGAGGTTAGATGGATGACCTCTTAGGAAATCAGCCAAAATGTTAGCAGAGGGCTGAGAGTGGAAGCAGGCCATTTGAGGAGAGGAAGGGCTTCTAAATTAATTTTCATGCTGAGAAGGTAGTGCATCGAAGCACTGCCACTGAATTCAGTAGTTACCATTACTTCACATTATTCATTCTCTGAAAGGCTTTTAAAACTTGGTTAAAAATTCCTGAATTTTAAAGTGATTATCTCTGAGCAGTGGAGGTAATATAATTTTTATTATTTTTTCTGTATACGGTCGTGCATTTTTTTTATATTTTCTAAATTGCCATGTGCTCCTTTTAAAATGAATTTTCCATTTAAATTTGGCATATTGTATATTTCAATGTAGTTGCAAGAAATGATGCGGTGATCCCGTGTACCCTTGGTTGGTTACACTAGTGCCCACATCTTGCAAAAATCTTGTTTCATACCACTGCAGGGTACTTATTTTGCTACTCAAGATATCTGCATCCCAGGAACCTCTCAAGTTCCCCTGGTAGAGTGGTAGAGCCAGGTCCACTATCCTTCCACTTTTGCTTCCTCCCTAACCCTGGCAACCATGAATTTGTTCTTTGTTTTGAAATTTTATGAATGTTATGTGATGGAATCTTATGGTATGGTGCTCTCTGGAGACACATCCATGTTTTTGTTTGTGTAAAGAGATCATTCTTTTTTAATTGCTAAGTAATATTCCCTGGCATATATATGTTACAAGTTGGTTAGCCATTTGATCATTGCAAGATATATAGGATTCTTCCAGTTTTATGCTGTAGTTAATAATGCTGCTGTAGGCATTTCTGTGTATTTTTAAATGTGGATATTGCATTTTCATTCCTCTCAGATAAATGCTTAGGAGTGTGATTTCTGGGCCAGATAGTTATCGATTTAGGATTTTAGATGAACTATCACACTTCAGATTGGCTTCAGGTTAGCTGAACTATTTTACATCCCTACCCGCAAGGTATGACAATCCATATTTCTAGCATCATCGCTAGCATTTGGTGAGGTGTACTGTGTGATCTAATTATGGTTTCAATTTGCATTTCCCTAATGGCTAACATCTTTTTTGTGCTTATATGCCATCTGCATATTCTTTTTGATGGCTTGTCTCTTCATGTTGTTTGCACATTTTCTAATTGGATTGTGTCTTACTGTTGAGATTTGAGATTTTTTTTTATGTATTCCAGATATTAACCCTTTGCCAGGTAGGTAACTTTCCAAATGATTCCTCTTACTCTGTTGCTTGTCTTTTCATTCTCTGAGCAGATCATTTCTTTCACAAAGGAGAAGTTTATCATTTTGATGAAGTCTAATTTGTCCTTTTCTCCTCCTGCTGTCAAGTCTAGGATTTCCTTTCCTAGTTTATGTCCTTAACCTTTTCTTCCATTCAAAAAAATTAGTTTTACTTTTAATATTTAAGTCTATAATCCATTTGGACTTCATAAGCTTACTTTTTGGCTTAAAGGGTAAAACTTAGGCTAGCCTCTTTTCTCCTCTGCTATTATTATTCCTTCTTTCTCTTCCTTTTCCCTTCTTTTTTTTTCTTTTTTTCATATCTCTTTTTTCCTGCTGGTTGTCTTCCTTCTTCCTTTCTCTTTCTCCTTTTCTCTTTCTCCTCCTCTTTTTTGCTTATAGATAACTAATTAGGCCAATATGTTGAAAAGCTTATTGTTCAACCATTAATTTGCTTCTAAACTTTATTGAAAATCAGTTTGGTATGTACATGTGTGTCACATTTTAAATCTATCTCATTGATATAGTTCTCTATTTGTTTGTTAGTACAAAACAGTCCTGATTAGCATAAAAAAAGCTTAAAATGAAGTAGGTAGATCTCACATTTTTTACCTCACCTCTCTATCTTTTAATAATTTTAGTTCTTTAGCTTCCTTGTATAAATTTTGGCATAATCTTATGTATAGCTACAAAAGTCATTCCAGGATGCTGATAGGAATTCAATGAATCTCATAAATATGCTCAGGAAGAAATTTTGTCTTTTACTATGTTAAGTCTTTCATATTGTAAAAGTGCTATGCCAATCTATTTATTTAGGATTTCTTTTATTTAATTCATTAATGTTTTATAGTTGTCAGAATATAAGCCCTGTATATATTTTATTAGATTCTTTTGAGTAAATAATTTATTTTAAAACTTCACTATCCACACATATTCATTGTTAATATAACTACATGCTTACTGTTAGTGTCTATAGAAATAAATATATTTGTATGTATATATGCAAATACTAAAAATGAAAAGAATCAAATTTCTGATGTTGATCTTGTGTTTGAATTTGCACTGTATTCCTTTATTAGTTCTTTGAGTTGTTTCAAAGGCTACTATGTCATTTTATATAGAGAGAGACATGTTATCTGAAAATAGGGAAATTTTCATTTTTCTTCCTTTCTTTTCCTACCTTATTGCATTGTCCAGAACTTCTAGCTCTGTGTTGAGTAGGACTGGAGAGAAAATAATTTTTATCTTGTTCCTGATTTTAGAAGGAAAACATTATTAATGTTTTAATATTAAGCATAATTTTGGTCATAGGTTGGTTGTAGACCACTTCATCAAGTTTAAGTGTTTCTCTTTTGTTTCTTTTCTTTCCTGAGAATTTTTTATTTTCAAATCAGGAATTAGTGTTGAATTTTATCAAATATTTATCTGCATTGGCTGATATGTACCATGTAATACAATTTTTCTGCTTTATCTTATTACTGTGATGAATTACATTAATCAATAACATTGTTGAATTAACTTTGAATCTCTGGAATACTTACCCATTTGGATATAAAATTATCTTTAAAATTGCTGAATTTTATCTATTAATATTTTGTGAAGAGCTCTGTTTTTGAAGGATATTTTGTTGCAGCTTTCTTGTTTTCATACAGCCTTTGTTACATAATCAACATCAAAATTTAAACTGTTGTCTTCTTCTTTTGGAGTGGATTGTGTTGAATTAGTGTTATTTTAAAAAATATTTGACAAAGCTCTTTAGTGAAACAGTAAAACCAATAGGGTCTAGAGCTTCACTTTTGGGTAGTTTTTTACTTAGGAATTTATAGCTATAAGGATTTTATAATTATTTCATGGATGAGTTATGTTAGTTTATATTAGTTTGTGTTTTCCAAAATATTCATGTGTTTCATCTAATTTGTCAGATTTATTTGGGCAGAATGGTTGAAAAAAGTAAATATATAGTAGCGCTGTGGACTGAATTCAGAACCTTCACATTAAGCTGCATCCTCAACCCTTTATTTTTAATTTTAAGTTGCTGAGCTGCCCAGGATGGGTTCAGACTTTCCATTCCCTTCCTTTGGCCTCTAAAACTGCTGGGATTACAGACAATGTGCGACCATTTCTAGCTATGGATGTTTTTTTACTTTCATGCGTCTATATTATCTGTGGTGATATTTCTGTTATAGGTAATTTGTATCTCCTTTGTTATTTTTTTTGTATCAGTTTTGCTATTTCTTTTTTTTTAATCTTTCCTGAGAATTTTTTATTTTCAAATCAGGAGTTAGTGTCAAATTTTTATCAAATTATATTGCCATATTTTTCTGTTCTAACTTATTACTATTCTATTGCCCTGCAAGGCATATGATCTTTGTTTCATTGATTCCTTGTCTTTTGTCACAGTCATTTCTGCTCTTATCTGCTCTGCTTTTATTCTTCTGTTTACTTTGGTTTAATTTGCCTTTTCCTTTTTTATGCTCTTGAGATGGGAGTTTAGATTATTTATTTGAGACTTTTCTTATTTTCTATTATATGAATTTAATGTTATAAGTTCTCTTCTCATGACTTTGTTATTCCTGTCTGAGCTTTTATGCTTTATTCAAATTTTCCCACAGTTTGATGCCTTTTAAAAATTTCCTTAAGACTCTCCCATGCACTTATGGATTATTTTTAAGTGTTATTAGTTTCCAGGTTTTTGAAGATTTCTGTGTTACATTTCTGTTATTGGCTTCTAATCTGGGCCTATAGTGAATGGTGAAGACACTTTGCACATTTTCAAATCTTTTAAATTTGTTGAGATTAATTTCATGTTTTATTATATGGTTGATCTTGGTGTATGCTTGGCAGCACTTTAAGAGGATACAGGTTAGGCTGGTGAGATAGCTCAGCTGACTAAGTGCCTGCCTGGCAAGCTCAGGGACCTGAATTCGATCCCTGGCACCGCACGCTGCACTGGCCCACCAAGACTGGGTGTGACAGCACACACCTATAATCCTAGCACTGGGGAGCGAGAAACAGGAGGATTGTTATGAGTCTGGGCTGTGTAGCGAGACCCTGTACGTAATATATATATTCTTTTTTTTTAAAGGGGTGTCTATTCTGCTGTTGTTGGCTGTCTATATCTATAAATATCAGCATCTTTTCCCTCATCTCAGTTTTTCCTTCCCATTGAAGAGTATGTTTTCTTTTCCCCATATCTACTGTACTTTTTAATTTTATTTACTCTTTCAGGTTCTCACATCAGCGAGACAAGGCAGTGTTTGCACAGGCAGGTTTGATTTATTTCACTTACCAGTATGTTTTCTAGTTGTATCCATTTACCTGGAAAAGCCTTAAGTTTATCTTTTTTTTTTATAGCTGAATAATACTTCATGTTGTAAAAATACCACATCTTTTTAAAATCCATTCTTCAGTTGATGGACATTTAGGTCATTTTCAAGTTTTAGCCACGAAAAAATTTGATATGATAAACATGGGCACGCACAAATCACTGTGGTACAGATAAAAGAAGGGGAAAAGATGTATTTATGTAGATACACAGGATATCTGAGAGATTTCTGCTGGTCTATGAAAGGAGCAGTTAACACTTAAATTTTTTCTTTTCCTTTGTAACTTCCCCCTAATTTTGTATATTTATATCTGGTAATCTCAACAACTAATTTGAAGATAATATATGTAATACAACTACTATTGTTAAATTCCTACTTTTTGTTTACTGAAATTCTGCATCATTTCTAATGTTTTTTCTTTTGCCATTTTAAATTTATATATATATATATATATATATATATATGTATCTGTCAAATCCTTTTGTTTGATGGCTGAGTCTATAGTCTTGCTAATGTTCTGTGTAGTTGTTCTACCAATTGTTGAAAGCCGTGCTGAATTCTGCAATTATAATATTGGATTTATGTATTTATCTTCCCAGTTCTATCAGCTTTTTCCTCACATATTTTGGATCTATGTTTGATGAATATGAGTTAAGGATTTTTATCTGTTTTTCATGGACTGACCATTTCAAAATTACAAAATGCTCTTTGTCTCTGTCAATTTTCTCTGTCTTTAACTTTATCTCTTTTTTTTTTTTTTTTTTTTTCAGAAACAAGGCCTGAACTCAGGCCCTTTTTTTTGCCAGGGAAGCACTAATTCCACTGAGCCATCTCCCTGGCCCTTTAACCTTATTTCATCTATAGAATAAAGTAGTATCAGTCTGTTTTATCAATATAAATACTATTTTCTTCTGTTTACTGTTTGTATGGGCAACATTTTTATATCCTTTTTCTTCCAGTCTGCCTATATTACTGTTCATAAAATGAGTTTCTTGTAGATGTGTATACTTGGGTTATTTTTTAAAAAAATGCACCCTGCCTTGGGCTTTTGATTAGTATGTTTAGAGTACTTATCTTTATAGTAACTTTTGGCAGTTTAGAACTTAAGTCAGCAATTTTAGTTTTCATATGTCATTTCTGTTTTCTTTTTCTTAAATCCCTGCCCCATTATTTGAACACTTTTATAGATTTGGACTTTGTTTCACCCATATTATTTATGAGGTACCCTTTCACACGGGTTTTTAAAAAAATGGTGGCTGCTCCAGGTGTCAATGCTATTTATACACAACGTGGTGTGTTGCTGTAATAATTCTACCAGTTCAGGTGAAGTATGAAAAATTTACCTTCCTTTATTCATCATTGTTTATAAGATATTTGAATAAAATATTTCCTGTATATACATCTAGAACCACATCAGCCAGCATTAACTGTTTTGTTTTCACAATGAAACACAATTTAGAAAGCTAAGAAGTCTAGCTTATTTACTGGTCATGTTTGTTCATTCTTTATTTCTCTGTAATCCAAGATTCTCTTCAGTCTCTCCCTTCCCTGTACCCTTAATTTATAATCTGTTTAGAGAATTTAGCCATTTTCTTAGAGTAAGTCTACTGAAAAGACATACTTTTATTAATTATTTATCCAAGCATACTAGTTCTTTTTTTTATCTTTTATTCATTTTAATGAGAAAAAAAATAAAATAGCAGTGAAACAGTTTCAAGACAGGTTGCTATGGCAGCTACAATAACTAATACATTGCATATTGTTATTTTCATAGTAGTTATTCAGAGGACAAGATGCAGACATGATATCTTGTCTAAATAATATTAGTATAAACCTTCCAAGTCATTGAACTAAGAGAAAGTAGCTTTATATCTACCCTATCTTGCGTATGTATGTATGTATGTATATATATATATATATATATATATATATATATATATGTGTGTGTGTGTGTGTGTGTGTGTGTGTGTGTGTGTTTCACTACAAACAGTCCTTTATTTAAATCCCTCATTTTTGTTTGGTTCAAGCATACTAGTTCTTCATCTCTGTAGGATCAATGCACTTGATATAGGATTTTTATTTGATACTTATTTTCTTTTAGGCTTGGAAAAATATTTCACTGTCTTCTTTCAGTTTTTGATAAAAAATTTATGGTCTTTCAAATTGATTTTCCTCAATTCTGTGATACAATTTTGCTCTTGTTACTTTCAACTGTTTTTTTTTCTTTATCTTCAGCTTTCAGAAATTTGAAGGGCTGGCTAGATAGCTCGGTGGACTACAGCTCCTGCTTTGGCAGAGCGTAGCAGCTGGTTGGATCCCCAGCATGCCATGAAGGCCCATTTTTGAGGTACTCTGAGACAGTAGATTGAGGCTGGGCATGGTGGCATGTTCTTGCAATCCCAGCACAAGGAAGATTGAAAACAGGAGGATGACAGTGAGTCCAATCTACGTAGTGAGACCCTGTATACCCTGTAGATGCTGTGATAAATTGATTAAAAAAGGAAGAGAAGGAGAAGGAGAAGGAGGAGAGGGAGAAGCATGAGGAGGAGGAGGGGGAGAAGGAAAAGAAGGAGAAGGAGGAGGAGGAGGAGAGGGAGAAGGAGAGTGAGAGGGAGAGGGAGGAGAAAGAGAAGGAGAAGGAGAAGGCAAAGAAGAAGAAGAAGAAGAAGAAGAAGAAGAAGAAGAAGAAGAAGAAGAAGAAGAAGAAGAAGAAGAAGCTTGAGAATGCTGTGTATTTACGTGGACTTGCCTTATTTAGGTTCTTTCAGCTTCTTGAATCTGTGTCATTGGTTCTGAAATGGGGCACTCTCAGGAATTATTTCTTTGAACTTCATCCTGCTTCTTTTCTCCTTCTAGAATGTTCCTGACCCAAGTGCTAGATAGCATTGTTGTCTCACAAGTCCCTAAAGCTCTGTCCATCTTTTTTTCCAGTAGATGTTCCCTCTACTGGAAATCGGATAAGTTCTGTTGTATCAATCCTCTTCCTGTTTGCTGATTTATTTTCTATTTTTTCTAGTCTTCTCTTAAACACATCTACTAAGTTCTTTTTTTTTTTTTTTTTCAGGGTGTTCAGGGTCTCACTGCATGGATGGGACTTGTAGTGATCTGCCTGTTTACAGCCTCCCAAGAGTTGGGATTACAGGCACACAACACCACTCCCAGTCTCAATTGCTGTCTCAGCACACCCTGGGGGCAGGTCCGGCATGACAGGCCCCAGGATTAAATCCCTGGCCCCTGAGCCTGCTTGCAGGTGCTTTAATCTGCTGAGCAATTTGGCCAGTCCTTTCTACTAAGTTTTTTAAGAAATACTAATCTATTATTTTTAATAATAAATGTTTATTGTGGGAAATTGTACATAACATGATTTTTAATATTTTAACCATTTGAAATGTACAGTTTAGTGCTATTAATATGCTTATATTTTTGTGCAGCCATCCTGTAATCCCTCTCCAGAACTCCTGCAGAACTAAATCTCTATGGATAATAACCATTCTCCACTTTTCTGAAGCCTTCTTAAGTTACCATTGTGTTTTCTGCCTCAATAAATCTATTATATGCATATTAGGTAAGCAGGATTTATAGTAATTATCTTATCCATGCTTGCTTGTTTCACTTAGCATAATACCTTCAGGTTCAGCCTTGTAGTATGTGTTGTTCAGGGTGGGCCTGGGGCCTGGGACTGCATTTTGCTCCCTCTTTGTCATTTTGTGTGACACTGTCTTCTGACCTTTGGTGTAGAGCTTTGGTGCAGTTATTACCTTAGCACCAGGTCCAGATCTACCAAGTTCAAACCCATCCAGGTAGGTGTGGCTTGGGTCTGGCTGCCATGCTCCATTTCTTCCTGCTGCAGCCCTTGGAAGTGAACCCTCTGTTCCACTCTGGCAAGATGTTCTGCTCCTGAATCAGCTAGGTGGGTCTTGCCTCTAACCCCTCTGCAGGGAGTTCTGTCCCAGGGTTCCACACCTGACCTGTCTGATGGTGGAAGTTCCACACACATGCCTGGTCTGTGTGCTGGCTGGAGTGAGGATCTGAAGGGCCCTGAGTGGTCTCACCAGTATGTGTTGTTCTGTTTTTTGTCACTGTCAGATAATTCATTCATGAGAAGAAAAGGATCATTTTGGCTTAGGCCTTTGGAGCCCTTGTGCATGAGTGAAGGAGCCCAATGCTTTTGGCCTTTAGTGGAAATGTACCATAAAAATAGTGGGAAATATGTGGCAGAAAAAACTGCTCCCATCATGGTGAGGAAGCATAAAGAAAGGGGAAGGGACCAAAGCAGCACAATCCACTTTAAGGGCACACCCCCAAATGATTCTGTTACCTGAAGGCACCTGTGGTAGTTGGTACATTGTGTCAACTTGAGATGTCTGAAACTTGGCTGATAGGGAAGCTTGGCTGGATCCACTTGTCCATTCCATACCCTGGGGCCTGAGTGGGGCAGGAGGGTTGGGAGTGCATCTTGGCAAGGGGAGGACTTGCCCTAGAATGACTCAGCACAGAAAGTATATAAAGGAGGTGAGGAAGGCTTCTCCCCCCACCCCAACACATACCTCCTTGGAGAAGTCCTGGTCTTTATTGTGTCACTTTGCAGCTGTGCCACTTTGGAGGAGCTCTGATCTTCACTGTGGAGTGCTAGTCTTACAGTCAGCTTTGAAGGAAAGAGAGGCTTGATAGACTTAGCAGCTCCTGCTCCTCCTCTGCTCTTCCTTACTTTCTGGTTCCAGGAGCTGGTACTCTTTGCCTTGGAACTAGCAGAGTATGGACTGAAACCTCCACTAACTGTGAGCAAAATCAACCTTTCTTTCCTTCATTTTGGGTGTTGGTATTTTGTTGACAGCGAAGAGTGAAAGGAACTGAGACCCAGTGACAACACTCTGGGAACCTAGCCTTCATACCTAGCTGTGTGTGGTGGAGGCAGTTCAAATTCAAAACTCCAGCATTCTTCCCTTGGGCACAGAGATGAATTTCCATTTCACAGTGTAAAATGTACTTAGTCCATCCCCAAGAGTTCCGAAGTCTTAACCCTCCCATAGCTGCTCAATAGTCCATGTCCCAAATAGCCTCCAAGACTCAAGAACTCAGCTGTGAGTTCTTGTAAAAATAGAAAAGAAAGATATATATTCAAAATATAGTGGGGGGGCCAATATTGGGTAAATATTCCTATTTGAAGGAGAGGCACAGAAAATCTGGAAGGAGAGATAATTCAAAGCAAGTCTGACTCTCAGGAGAGCAAACACTATGATCTGAGGCTCCATGTCCTGCATCTAAAGCACACTGTGACAGAAATAGACTCCAAAGCTTGGTTGTCCCCACCTATACAGCCTTATTGATTGGAGCACATAGGGCCACTGTCTTAGGCTGGCTGTGTTCATCACCCACAACTTCCCCTGATGAGCATATCCCACATTCCTGGCATCTCTGTCACATTCATTTCCATAGTTCTACACAATTCCCTGTTGGTGGTTGTTTGCTTCACTCTGACCCCACAGTGCAATACTTGGCTTCCAAGGGTTTCTTTAAAGTATTGGTGGAAGCCTCTACAATCCCATAATTCTCAAATTCTGTGTGCCTATAAACTAGCATCATGCGAACAAGGTCACAGCCTATCACCAGCGTAAGCTGCCCCTGAACCTTGTTAAGCCATCGTCGTCATCGGCACTTTTGAGAGTTCTCTGAGCTTGAACAGCTAGTCCTTGGCATGAGGGGCACCCCAAGTTCTTTTCTCAAATGGCCCAGAAAGTCCTTGAAATAAATTTGGATTTCTATGTCTCTGAGCATGTGATGATGAGGTACCTTGTAGAGGTCTGGGGTGTCCATGAGGTAGTTTTTCTGTTGTTGCAGTCCAAAGCATTTTATTGATATTATTGCCTGTATCCAGATTGGCCAAAAGGTTACACAGACTCTTCTGAACAAATTGCAAACTTTCCAAATCATTTTGTTCTGATTCTCTTTGAATCTGACTGTCGCTGTAAAGGAGCCAGGAATACTCTTACCACAGGTGAATACTGTGCTTCCTTAAACTCCTCTGCCAAGTAAACTAGCCCGTCGCTCTAAACCTGGCCTTCCACAATGTAGCAGAGCATGGGAAAAATGCTTCAAATTCTTTCGAGCCAAATTCCAGGAATCCTCATTTCTACCTGAAACCTTGGCAACATTCAGCTTTACTCTTCCCATTTCTTTCAGCATTCTGGTGTTTGGAGGGGTCACAAGAATTGCCCATTAAGTGACACTTATAGTATTCTAGGCTACTTTTGAACTGCTCTTTAAAATTTTTAAACTTCTGTAAGCCAACTGTAAAGCCCCTCTGTCTCTCAGGTATGGTTACAGTAAATGGCCTCACTTGGCAGCACCAACTTCTTGTACTTCCCCACATTCCATCACTATAACAAAATACTTGAGATATGAATAGTAAAGTAAATTCTAAAGAGAAAAATTGATCTCATCTCATATTTTCAGATCTCTGGGATTGGCAGGCTCATTGTTTTAGACCTCTACTGTATGAGATGAATGGTGGGGAAGAAGTGAAAAAGCAAACACTCTCCCTTATAGCTGGGAAACACAAAGGGGAAAGAAAGGGTTGAAGTCCCACAGTGTCCTTCTAGACCTAAGCACCTCCAACCAGGTCTCTAAATTGTGCTAACACTTCCTAATACCATCTCAATATTACACATATTAGAATTTCCTTCCTTCTTAATGTACTATATTTTCTCTTCTTTTATTATATTTGGTAAATGGTCTCACTATACAGCTCTGATTCATAGTGATCCTCCTATTTTTGTCTCCCCAGCACTGGGATTACAGAGCCAGCATACAGGGTCTTGGTGGCCACATCAGCATACTCAGCGGTGGCAGGGATAGGGAGGCAGCATGAGTCCCTGCACTTGATCCACTGAGCTGTCTCGCCAGCCCTTAATGCACAATATTTTGTGCCATATTTTAGTTACTCATTCATCTGTTGATGGAGGCTTGCGTTTCTATGTTTTATCTTTTACGAGTAACAGTGATTCAGATTTGGCTGTACAGATCTCTTTAAGGCTCCTATTTCATTGGGCATGGCAGTGCATGACTATAATCCCAGCACTCTGGGTTGCTGAGGTGGGAGGATCATTTATTTGAGCCCATTTTGGGTAATATAGTAATCTACCAAAACCTTGTCTCAAAATAATAATTAAAAAGACAGGATTGTAGCTCAGTGACACTCACACGCCCACACACAGCTCTGCTTTCCATATCTTGAGGGTATAAATACTTCTGGAAAATAGAAGTGTAGTTGCTAGATTATATAGTTACTATATTTTTAATATTTCAAAGAATCTCTGCTTTCCATAGTGATTGTACGAATTTATATTTCTATGAACAGAGTACAAGAATTTCCTTTTCTCCACATCATCACCAACAAGTCTTCTGTTGTCACACACTTAATCCTTTGTTTTTGTCTTGAGAGTGTCCATTCTAATGAGTGTGAAGTGGTAGCTCACTGTTATATTGATCTGCATTTCTCTATCGATTAGTGACATTGAACATCCTTAGTGTGCTCTTAGGCTCTTTGAATATCTTTGCAAAAATGGGCATTAGGGAATTTTGTCCAACTATTTTGTTTTTTATGAATTACTTCTGTTCTTAATATTAAACCCCTCTCAGCTCTATTTCCAATTATTTTCTTCTATTCTGTGGATTTCCCTTAGTTGGTAATATCTTTTGATGCACAAAAGCTTTAATTTTTCACAAAGACAAACTTACTTATTATTTTCTTGCTTATGTCTTTGATATCCTAACCAATACCACTGTCAAATCCAATGTTGTAAAACTTTTGTCTTATGTTTTCTTCCAAGAGTTCGGTTTTAGCTTTTAAGTTTAACTCTTTCATTCATTTTAGGCTGATGTTTGCATGTGCTGTTGTGTATATGCTGTCGGTTCATTCTTTTGCGAATGGATACTCAGTTTTCCCAGAAAAGTATCTTTAAAATTCTGTCCTTCCCATGTGGAGAAATCTTTACACTTACTGAAAACAGCCGACCATGTATGTGAGACATTATTATTGACCTGAGATTCCTTTTAAAAATTCTATTGAGCTATATGTCTCTTTTACGTCTCCAGTGTATTTTGTTGTTGATTACTGTAGTGTGCTGTAACTTTAAAACCAAAGGCATGAGTCCTCCAAGTTTGTTCCTTTTCAAAATTGTTTAGACTGTTTGAGAGTCTCTTGTAATTCTACATGAATTTTAGGATGGAATTTTCTGTTTCTGTGAAAATGTTGTTGGCATTTGGTAGAGAATTGTGGTAAATTTGTAAATAGCTTTGGACAATACTGAAATTTTAACAGTATCATGTATTTCAGTTCCCAAACATGGTGTGACTTTTCACCTTTTCCTGTCTCCTAAAATTCCTTTCAGCTATATTTTTATAGTTCTTGTTCAATGAGTCATATCCTGGATTAAAGCAGGTGAAATAATTCAGTGGACTAAAGTGCTTGCTTAGAGAAGCTTTGGCAAGCGCAGGTACTGCAGTTTGATCTCCGACACCACACGCTGTGACAGCCCCATCCCAAGGATGTCTGTGCCCACAGAGTCTGGGCATAGTGGCCCATGCCTGTAATCCCAGTGTTGGGGAGGCTGAAAACAGGAGAATCACTATGAGTCCAAGATGTGTAGTGAGATCCTGTAATAACCAAATATATTAAAAGAAAAAGTAATCCATAATTATTTAATTGATATTGGTGCTATTTTTATAGACCTTATTTTTTCTATATTATTGCTTTTATTTCATGTTTGTGGTGCTCAGAGATTATATTCATTGTGAAAGTCTGGTATGGGTGTAGATCTCCTTATTGTTTTTTCTATTATCTTTTAAATAGAATGAAGAGATTTAAGGAACATAAAAATGGTACAGAATTTCAAAACAAGATGATAGGAAATCAGGAATGGTTGTTATATTGCATAGTTATCTTCAAAGTAGTTGCTAAGATTATCAGCTTTAGACATGAGAAATGGATAAAAATAAACATTAATTGTTCCCTTCAGTAATTCAGTAGACATTAGTAATACTATTATCTTAGTTATCATATATATATATATATTTTCCCTCTCCTTCCTTTTCTTCTTTCCCTTATCCCAGTTGTTCTATCCTTTTCAGCAGTTTCTTTTCTTTTCATGACATCTGTACCTTCTGAATTTTACTTACTCTTTCAGGTTCTAACACTAGAGAGACAATATGATGATTGTTTATACAGAGGGTATGATTTATTTCACTTGTGAGCATGGTCTCTATATGCATCCATTTACTTATAATAGCATCAAGTTTATCCCCCTTTTTCTTTTGGTGGTGGTACCAGGGATCAAACTCAGGACCTTGCACTTGCCAGGCAAGCACTCATTCCACTAAGTTATCACTCCAGATAATAGTTTATTTATTGTTTTTTATAGCCAAATAATTTTCCATTGTGTAAAAATACTATTTTTTTAAAATTTAGTACAGGGACTATAAGGTCTCACTACACAGATTGCACTCATAGTGATCCTCTTGTTGTCAGCCTCCCAAGTGCTGGGATTACAGGCACTCACCACCACACCCAGTCTCAGTCACTGTCTCAGCACCCCTTGAGGCTGGGGCCACCCAGCACGCTGGAGATTGAACCCCAGTTGTTGCATCTACCAAAGCAAGTGCTTTAATCCATTGACCTATCTTGCTGGCCCCAAAATAATGACATTTTTTTTTTATCCATTCCTTGGTCGATGGGCATTTGGGCTATTTCCAAGATTTAGCTATGACAATTTGTACTGCTCTAAATATGGGTGTACAAATTATTTCCTTAAAGTCTTTTTCAGATAGGTCATTGTTAGTATATAGAAATTTGGAATTTGTGTGTTGATTTAGTATGATTCTAGTTTGCTGAATTGTTTATTAGTTCTAGCTTTTATAATTTTGAGGATTTTCTAAGATCATGTTGTCTGAAAATAGGCATAATTTTCCTTCTTCCTTCTTAAATGTTGATACCTTTTTATTTCTTGATATTTGCCTTAGCCAGGCCCTCTGGTATTTTACTGAACACATTTTGCAAATTGGGATCCTTCTATTGTTCCTGGTCTTTCACAAAAGGTCTCTAGGTCTTCCTCAGCTGAGCATTACGTTTGCTACGGGTTTTTTATACAGGACTTTTAACATTATATTCCTAGTTGTAGCCAGGGAAATGGCTCAGTGGAATAAGCACTTCCCTGACAAGTGCAAGAGCCTGAGTTCAATTCCTGGTTCCACAAAAAGAGAAAAAATAAAACAATAAAACAAAACCTGGAACCTAGTTGTTTATCATGAAAGTATTGAATTTCATTCTATATCAATTGAAATAATTGTATGATATTTGTTCCACATGCTTGTTTTCTTTAATTTTTTTGAAATAGTGTATTAGTTGGTCAGTCTTCATATAGTGATATAATGAGCCACACTATTCTAGAAATAAATCCACTAGGGGATATATATATATATAT